>CM075968.1:2470766-2611465 GCA_038048745.1 Coluber constrictor foxii
AGGGGCCCCTCTGCTTTCTTTCCCCTGCGCGGGATCCTAAAGCTCTGAAACCCGGCACCACGACCGCTGTCGAAAAACGAACGGGCTACTTAGTAAGTGGACCAATTCTTGCCTTCCCTTCGCCCGACCCCCCTCAAACCACAGAAAAGAAGAGAGAACTGACCAGTTGTTCCCTCCCCCTTTTTCGTAGGGGTGGGTGGGGCTGGAACCCAGCCAGGAGCAGGAGAGGCCCTTTGGATCGGGAGCCAAACTCGCCCCCTTCCCCTCCCCGCGCCCACCTTTCTCTTAACCCGCTGGGGTTAAACATTGCGTCCTGTTTTAAGAGGAGGAGGGCTTTCACACAAGACTTTGGGGGGTGGAGGGTGGGGGGGAGACCCTAGTACAGGTCTCCAGCATGAGAGAAGGGGGTTGGATTAGATGACCTTCAAGATCCCTTCCAGTTCTTGTTACTGTCTTGGAAATCCCGACGGAGGGAAAGAGAAAAGAAAAAGTCGAAAAGTTTTTAGCTCGTTCTCCATATATCCTGCGACCCTTAAGGCAGGGGTGAAATCCAGCAGGTTCTGACCGGTTTTGGAGAACCGGTAGGGGAAATTTTGTGTAGTTTGGAGAACTGGCAAATACCACCTCTGGCTCTGCCCCAGAATGGGGTGGGAATGGGGATTTTGCAATATCCTTCTCCCAGGAGTGGGATTGGGAATGGAGATTTCGCAGTATCCTTCTCCCGGGAGTGGGGAGGGAATGGGGATTTTGCAATATCCTTCTCCCAGGAGTGGAGTGAGAATGGGGATTTTGCAGTATCCTTCTCCCCAGGAGCTGGGGAGGAAATGGAGATTTTGCAGTATCCTTCCCCTGGAATGGGGTGGGAATGGAGATTTCGCAGTATCCTTCTCCCAGGAGTGGGGAGGGAATGGGGATTTTGCAATATCCTTCTCCCAGGAGTGGAGTGAGAGAATGGGGATTTTGCAATATCCTTCTCCCAGGAGTGGAGTGAGAATGGAGATATTGCAGTATCCTTCCCCTGGAATGGGGTGGGAATGGCGATTTTGCAGTATCCTTCTGCCACCCCCACCAAGCCACGCCACGCCCACCAAGCCACGCTCAGAGAACCAGTAGTAAAAAAAAAATTGGATTTCACCGCTGCGTTAAGGGAAGGGGAGGGAGAAACAGGATTATTTGGCAGGAGGGATGCTAATTTACTCTCTCTCTCTCTCTGCCTATCCCCTCCCCCACTTGGGGGTTCCCGTCTTTAAACTTCTATAGGGAGCCCTCAAAGCAGCAAGGAGGCGAGAGAAACTCTCTTTCCCTTTTCAATCCGCCTAAAAATCAAGGAAGGGAAAGTGGCCCTTCACAAAATCCAGTGGCAACGAGTTCCATAGTTACACCCTCTCCCTTTTCAGCTTCCTGGCCGGAGTAGGGTCCCGCAACCTCTAGTAGTCTAGTAGTTTAAAAGCTTTCCGCACATCTGGGCCGGCCACCGAGGAGGAAACCCACGGGAGAGGCGGTGTGTGTGTGGGGGGGGGGGGAGGAAAGGAGGATGAGAAGGTTCATTATTTATGCGAAGGTGGACTAATTAAAAACCTGATCTTAAGTGATTCCGACGTCGGGATCTCCAGCCGGGCAGAGTAAGGGAAGGGGCGATCCAAAGGCAGCTAATTATTTACAAATAAAACACAAATAAAATCGAAAGTGTGGGGGGGGGGAGGGAGGAAGGGGGAGAAAAGAGGGGAAGGGGGGGAGGGAAGAGGCCGCCAATTATTAGCTCATCTTTAGGTTCCTGGGAGTGAATTAATAGTCCTCTGAAGAGAAAGGGGGGGGCTCGTCGTCCCCTTCCCCTCCCTTATCAAATGAGTGGGGGAGGGGGCGAGAGAAGGGGAAGCAAACGACCCCTTTCCTCTAATGACCCTCTTTTCAAACAAGGAGGGTCTCCGTTTCTTTAAGGAGAGATTAAGGAAGAAATCTAGTCCTGGTTAAGAATTATAGGGAGACCCACCCCCTTCCCCCTTCCCCCTCCCCGCCTCTAGCCTGTCCCTCTTTCGGGGGGGGGGTCTGGGGGTGGTGGAAAGGTTAAACCCCCTCCCCCTTCCGAATCTCGACCTCTCTGGAACAGATTCACGGAAAACAAAGGGAGGGGTCCGCGTCCCGGGAAAGTAAAGACCCCCTCCCCACTCCCAATGGAGTTGGGGGGGGTCTCCCTGAAGCGTCCGTCCGTCCCCCCGCGCCTCTAACCTGTCCCTCTTTCGAGGTTTGGGGGTGAAAAGATTAAACCCCTCCCCTTAATCGCGACCTCTCTGGAATAGATTCATGGAAGGCAGAGGGAGGGGTTCACGTCCCGGGAAAGTAAAGACCCCCTCCCCACTCCCAATGAAGTTGGGGAGGGGGTCTCCCTGAAGCGTCCGTCCGTCCCCCCGCGCCTCTAACCTGTCCCTCTTTCGGGGTCTGGGGGTGAAAAGATTAAATCCCTCCCCTTAATCTCGACCTCTCTGGAACAGATTGATGGAAAGCAGAGGGAGGGGTTCACGTCCCGGGACAGTAAAGACCCCCCCTCCCTATGGGGGGGGGTCTCCCTGAAGCGTCAGTCCCCACCTCCCCCCCACCCCGGCTTCCTAGATCCTGCTCCGGATAGGCGGGCTGGGATGTGGCCTCAGTTTCTCCGTCCCTCTCGTCGCCCCCCACCCCGCCCCCCCTCCCCCAGAAACGGCGGACAGAGGGAGCGGGGCACCTGAAACCCCCCAATTAGTCTCTCTTTTCCCTCGGCGGAGCCTTCCCTTTTGTCCTGGCGGTTGATGGAGCGGCAGATGGCGGCTGGCCCGGCCGGCAGACGCTCACCTGTCGCCTCCCAGAGGGACAGGTGGATGGGAGGGGCGCTTCTTTCTGGGATGGGAGAAGCCCCCCCCCCTCCTTCTCCTCCCTCCGTCCCTGGAAGGGGGACGCCAGAAGGCCGAGGGAAGCCGCGGCGGGTGGGTTGTTGTTTTTTATTATTTTTATTTTTATTTTTATTTTTATTTATTATTATTGTTGTTGTTATTGTTATTGTTATTATTATTGTTATTATTATTGTTATTGTTATTATTGTTATTGTTATTGTTATTGTTATTGTTATTGTTATTGTTGTTATTATTATTATTATTATTATTATTATTATTATTATTATTATTATTATTATTATTTTAAAGTCTCTGCCTCTCGTTTCAAGCGCTCTGCTCCGTTTCTTCTTCACCAACAAGACTAAGGAGCTTTGCCCTGAGAGGTGGGCCTACAGCGCATCCCATGTTCGGGAGGATGGTGGGAGGAAGGGTCTTACTTGCCCGTGGGCCCCACGAGCAGAGGGGCCCCATACTCACCTGTCTTATGTTACCTGGCTAGGTGGCTCAGTGGCTAAGACGCTGAGCTTGTCCTCATACTCACCTGTCTTATGTTACCTGGCTAGGTGGCTCAGTGGCTAAGACTCCGAGCTTGTCCTCATACTCACCTGTTTTATGTTACCTGGCTAGGGGGCTCAGTGGCTAAGACGCCGAGCTTGTCCTCATACTCACCTGTCTTATGTTACCTGGCTAGGTGGCTCAGTGGCTAAGACGCTGAGCTTGTCCTCATACTCATGTCTTATGTTACCTGGCTAGGTGGCTCAGTGGCTAAGACGCTGAGCTTGTCCTCATACTCACCTGTCTTATGTTACCTGGCTAGGGGGCTCAGTGGCTAAGACTCCGAGCTTGTCCCCATACTCACCTGTGTTATGTTACTTGGCTAGGTGGCTCAGTGGCTAAGACGCCGAGCTTGTCGATCAGAAAGGGCCGGCGGTTCGAATCCCTAGTTTAGGTCTCCTGCGTGAGAGCGGGAGGGTTGGTCTAGATGACCTCCAAAGGTCCTACCAACTCTTGTTACCCTTCAGTGCACCTCCTTGTATCATATAAATACAGCGACTGGGTTGGCTGAGTATTATAATGTTTTCCAAGCCTGGCTTGTATTGTTCAAATGTTTATGGTGGGGATTTGTTTGTGCTGCACAGCGAGTTTTTAATATTTCAACCCCGATTTGGTCGGCGCTGCCAATGCAATAAATATATGTTTAATTTTATCCACCGTTGACATTTTTAATCCTGGGAAGTAGTTGTCGTTAGGGGCCACAGACCAGTTACACTGCTTTGCCTGGGGGGGGGGGCGCCATGATGCTGTTAAGACGGCCCTGGGGTGGGGGTGGGGTGGAGGGGGGGGGCGTGCGAGGGGGAAACGGAGCGTCTCCTGCTTCCCTGGGATAAATGATAACCCCGCCGCTTTAAATCAATCCAATTACCGACCGCAGAGAGACCCCAGGCCGGGGGAGATCGTTAGTCCAGAGGAAGCACGGGATGGAGGGTGGGGGGCGAGCTAGGGGTGGGAGTGGGGTGTCTTGACCCGTCCGGATTTCCAACCGCCCAGCCCGGGCTCTTGCTCCAGGAAAATCGGAGCGGAGGGGGGGTCTGGAGGTAGTTATACAGCAGCTGTCTCTTGCCCCCCTTCCTCCCCAGGAGACCCTCCCTGATGCGCCCTGCCCTACACCGTTCTTTTTCGGTGCCCCCCATTTCAAAGCCTGACTAGGTGGCTCAGTGGCTAAGACGCTGAGCTCGTCCATCAGAAAGGTCGGCGGTTCGGCGGTTCGCGTGAGAGAAGGGGGTTCGGCTAGATGACCTCCAAGATCCCTTGCAACTCTCTTCTGTTACAACGAGCGCTTCTCCGGCACTTCTTTACGGGATGGGGAGAAAGGAGGGGGGTCGCTGCGCTGCCCCTCACCCATCCAAGATGGTTTGGTGGAGGTGCGAAGGACTGACCCCCCCCACCCCAGATTAGAAGCCGACCCCCTCGGGGTGGGCGCAGAGAAAAGGAGCCCGGAATGAATCCGGCTTCACTCCGGTTCCTCGTTAATTCCGGAGGCCGTGCTTGATAAGGGACCGCGGGGAAACAGATGAGTAGCTGGAGGTGGGGTGGGGGGATCTTCCTGGGAAGCTCTGAAGACCCTCCCTCGAATGACAAAAGGGAGACCCAGCTAGCTAGGAAGCTTCCCGAGTTTTTTGGTCGTTGCTTCTTCCCTTCACGTCTCTCGCTCTCTCCCTCTCTCCAACTCGATGTAAACTCCGCCCAGTAGGAAGAGAGGGCGGGGCCTTCTCCCACTTAGGGTTTGGGGAGGGGTGGTGGTGGTCTTTCGCTCTTCAGTGGGCCTCTTTCCTGACTTGCTGCCCCCCCCCCAGAAGAAGGGGAGGTGGGCAGGCAGGGTTGTCTTAACGCCTGGGCCTGATGGGCAGAGGGCCCCCACCCCTACTCCTCTGTGTATGTTAACCCTTCCGTGCACCTTGTATCCTATAAACACAGCAACAGGTTGATTACATTGGATTGCATTTTTTTAAAAAAAATAATACTAACGTGCAAATTATACGTTTTAATGCGATGGACCGTTTACATTTTTAGTTTTTATTGGCCCGGGGGTGGGGTGGGGGTGCTGGATAATGCTGTTAAAGACGGCCCTGGGAAGGGGCGGGGAATCTGGGGGGGGTGGGGGTGCATTGAATATCCTGCTCAGGATATTCTCAAACAGGTTCAGCCGAGTGAATCCCGGAGAAGGTGGGGGTCCTGGGGGGGCGCAGGATATCCTGGTCCTTGGGAGTCACTCCAGTCTAGATCTATGCCCAGTTCATCCTTTGGAACTGATGGGCATCTATAGGAGCTGGCCTATAAAGTACCATCTGCCCCCCCCCACTCCGCAATTAAGGAAGGGCGGAACTGGGGGACCCTCCTCCTTTCCCACCCCCACCCCCAGGCTCTCCCCGTCCTTCGAAAAGCGAATCATGGCTCCGGTGCCCTGCTGGCTCATCCGAGGCCTTACGACCCCCCCATCCGCCCCGAAGCTGTGCCAATGCAGGACCACCTTTCTAACGCAGGTGCTGATGTGCGCGCATCGCCCCCCACTCCAGGGGACCAGAAAAGGCTCCCCCTCCCCCGCCTTCGGAACGGTAGAACCAGACCACTCTTTCGACGGTCACGCCCCCTTCATTGGGGGGGGGGTATTCTTCCTTCTTTCCTGCCTCTCTCCCTTCCTTTTTCCCTTCCTTTCTTCCTTCCTTCCTTCTTTCCTGCCTCCCTCCTTTCTTTCTTTCTTTCTTTCATTCCTCCCTCCTTCCCTCCTTCCCTTCCTTCCTGCCTCTCTGCCTCTCTCCCTTCTTTTTTCTTTCTTTCTTTCCTCCATACTTTCTGTCCGTCCTTCCTTCTACATCCTTCTTTCCTTCCTTCCTTCCTTCCTCCCTCCCTTCCTTTCTTCTTTCCTGCCTCCCTCCCTCCTTTCTTTCTTCTTTCTTTCTTTTTTCCTCCTTCCTTCTCTCCTTCCCTTCCTTCCTTCCTGCCTCTCTCCCTTCTTTTTTTCCTTTCTTTTCTCCATCCTTTCCGTCCTTCCTTCCTTTCTACATTACTCTTCTTTCCTTCCTTCCTTCTTTCCTGCCTCTCCCCCTCTCTCCTTTCTTTCTTTCTTTCTTTTTCTTTCTTCATCCCTCTCTCCCTCCTTTCTTTCTCCTTCCTTCCTCCCTTCCTTCTTTCTGTCTTCCTCCCTCCCCTCTTTCCTTCCTTTCTGTTTTCTTTCTTTCTGTTTTCCTTCCTTCCTTCCTCCCTCCCTCCCTCCTTTCCTGCCTTCCTCCCTCCGCTCTCTCCTTCCTGTTTTTCTTTCTTTCTGTTTTTCTGTTTCTTTCTTTCTTTCTTTCTTTCTTTCTTTCTTTCTTTCTTTCTTTCTTTCTTTCTTTCTTTCTTTCTTTCTTTCTTTCTTTCTTTCCTTCTCCTTCCTTCCTTCCTTCTTTCCTCCCTCCCTCCCTCCTTTTCGAGAGCCCGCTTGTTCCTTCCCGGGAAAACTCCTCTCTCTGACTTAGTCTCCAAGGGAGGGGAGAAGCCGCCTTTCCCACCCGAGGGGGGACGGGGTCTGCCTCATTCTTTGCGAGCAGAAAGGAAGGAAAAAGGGGGCGTGTGGGGGGGGGAGGCAAAGGGCAGGGACCAATGAACCTCCTGGGAGAGATGGGAGTGAGATGGGGGGGGGGAGAGAGACCTCTCTGCCAGGAACAATTTCCCCGAGCGCGGAGTATAGCAAAGCAACGGAGGCAAAGCGGCTGCCTGGACGGCGCGGTCCAGCCCGGCTAAGGCGAGGATGCTTCCCCGGGCGGCGGGGGAGCCTTGGCCCTTCCCGGGCCGAGCCGGTGACCGGCGAGCACATGGTGGACGGAGCCGGGCGGGCGGGGAGCAGCCAATGGGCGCCGGGCCCGACGTGATGTCAGAGCGGCGCTAGAAAAGGCGCGGAGCCTTGCGCGGGCTGGGACTGCGGCGGCTTCTGCCCGGAACGCGGCTCCTCCTCCCGGTCCTCCCCCTCTTCCAGCCTTCGCGTTCCCGCCCCCCTGCCTCGGTCCCCGAAGCGGCAGCCGGGCTCAGCCGCCGTTACCACCGCCACAGCCGCGCCTGGCGGAGGAGGAAGAAGAGGAGGAGGAGGAAGAGGAGGAGGAGGAAGAAGAGGCGCAGAGGCCGGCCCTGCTCCCCGTTGCCTCCCTCCTTGCGCGGATCCGGCCCTCTCGCCCGCCGCAGCGCCTAGGCCTCTTCCACCACCGGAGCCGTCCCGCGCACCACCGGGAGAAGCGGAGGCGGCCACCCCGTCGCTCCATCCGTGCCTGGACCCCGCGATGTTTTAAAGCCGGCCGTCCCACCCCTCCTTTCTTCCCCCGGCCTAGCCTGGGGGGGCGGGGGGGGCGGCCACCCCCGCCGGACGGACGGACAGACAGAAAACCCACCGGGGGGAGGAAGAGGAAGCGAGACGGGGCGGCCGTGCCGTGGGAATGGCACCGCCTCGCCGCCGCCGGTAACCGGGGACCCAGAAACGTCGGTGGCGGGGAGCGGCGGAGAGGCGGCGGGGCCATGCTCTTCCACAGCCTAGCCGGCGCCGAGATGCAGGGCGTCATCGACGAGATGGACCGGAGGAGCAAGGCAGACGCGCCCGCCATCACTTCGGTCATCGACCGCGGCGAAACCGAACCGGTAGGGCCGGCGGCGGCGGCGGCAGGCCCTGGAGTCCCACCTTTTAGGCAGGGGAGGAAGGATTCGGGGCGAAGCCGGCTTCTCGGCAACCCACTTGCGGTCCCCCCCTCCCCTAAAAAAATGAAATACGGAGCCTTGGGGGGTTTTGGGTGGGGAGAGAAAGGATCGCGGAATTGGGAGCATTTCAATCCTTCGGAAAAGAATCCGGGAAATTGCCAGGGCGAAACCGTAATTCTGCACCGACTTTAAGCCGAGGAATTGTGGGTTTAAGAACCCAAATCTCTCCCCCTTCTCAAAAAAAAAGTCATTTTTGATTAACGGGTATATTTTTCTACTCCTCTCTAGTTTTATTCCCTCTCCCGTCGGTAAAAGATAAAATTAAACGTCTTTTAACGATCGCAATTGATAACGATCGCAAGGGAAGGGAAAGTTAGCTCACCTTCTTAAACCGAGCCCCAAAAGTGATTGGGAGAAAGAGAAGGGTTTTATTTTAATTACGAGGCTTACAAATTGCCCAAATCTATCTATGGGCTTCGGTTCCTCCCCCCCCCCCCCCACCCATTTATTTTCGCTTTGAATGTGTTTGCTTAACCAAGTGGCCTCGGTCGGCAACATTTTAATAGGGGGATTAGCATTTATAGTTTGCGCTTGTTTCTTTTCCCTTCGCGAAAATCGCTTTATTTTCGTCGGTTTTAACTAGGAAAAAAAATGAACGTTACCCGTAGCCAACCGTAGATAATATTATAAGCAATGACGAAATATATGTATATATAACAATAGCATTGTGAATAATAATCTGTGCATAAAATGCATGGTGCGAAATGCTATTTATTCGGGAACATTTATTTCAAAGTTGAACGAAAGGGCCTTTCAAAAAATGTTTTTTTTCATTTTGCGTTGTCTTTATTTTTCTTCCGAGATTTCTTGGCACTCGGAAAAGTCGGGAAAGGGAAGAGAAACGGCAATCGTTTTTTCCTCCCCTGTTTTTTCTTTTTTTCTTTTTTGTTTTACGGTTATTATTGCTGTTGCTATGATTCCCCCCCCCCATGAGCCTGCTATGTTTTGCCCTCAGAATTATTATTTTCCGCAGAGACGCTTCGAAGAGAGAAGCCAAGAAATCTATTCACTTTATTTTATTTTTTATTTTTTATTTGCAGAGTTTCAAGCTTGGGCTTCTAACCATTCTGGCAGGGAATTAAATAATAGGACTCAAACCATTTCCCTGCTTCCAAATATTAAATGGATTTTTAAAAGATCCCCGCTATTTCTCCACTTTCTCATTTCAAAATTAGAGGAGCGTGTTTTTGTTTGTTTGTTTGTTTTTTTGCAGGAGAGATAAAATTAATCTAATTCTTAGCGATCTCTTTTTAAAAGCAAATGTCCGCCTCTTCCATTTCCAATTAAAATAATTATTTGTCCTAGTTAAAAAAAAGAAAGATGAGAGAAGAAAGAAGAATTTCCTCCCCCAATGCCTGTCGAAACGATGTTGGATAAATTAAAATTTACATTTTAAAATATATATTTTTTAATAAGAAAGAGGAAAAAAACGATCCTTCGACCAGTTATTTAGGCAGAAGGGGGAGGAAAAAAAATCAGCTTGGATAAATTCAAACTTAAGACTCCGGGGAGGCGCCCAGTTTTGCAGGAGCTCCAGCGAGCTCGCCCGGGGGGCAAATTTCCACTGAAGTCCGTTAGACTCTCCAGCAGGCTGATCGTAGCCAGATGCTTTTGCGCTCCTTCCGAAGTGATGCCTTGATTTAGTTTCTGCCTGGTCGTGGAAACGCGCAAAAAATACGGGCTTGGCCCTCTACGAAGCGCCCTTCCCTTCCTTCTTACTCCTCCCCGCTTAAAATTTCTTCGGTTTTTTCCCCACCCTTTAAAAACAATAATAACAACGGGGAAATCGCGGAAGGAGTAAGGGCGAACGGCCGTTATTTTGTGAGCAGAAGAATAGGATTAGATTCGTGTTTTGTCTTTTTTTAAAATTACTAATTTTGCTTTCTTCAAAGAGTTGAAAAGGGAGCCGTGTTTCCCGTTCCGGGCGGGACTCCTATTTGCACCCCTGTTTATTTTTACTGGGTTTAATAATCCCACCACTCACACACACCCCCACCCACCCCTCCCGCGCAGGCCACAATTTTTGCTTTTCCCGCCGTCCCCCTCCCCACTTTTTCGGCCGGCACCCATTCCTGCGAGACATAAATCAGAGACCAGGTGGTAAGAGTGGGATTCAAGGCGACAGGACTTAACTCGAGCCCCGAATTCACACATACACACACACACACACCCCAGTTTCGGCTTCATCAGATTGGCGGAATTCCCCTAAAACTGGAGCCAGGATTAAGAGCTACCCGGGTCTGACCAGGGGTAAAAACGCGGCCTGTTTTTCTGCCCAGCCTCTGACCTGACCTGGGTGCCGTAGGTTGTGAGAAGGCAACCAGGGAGGGGAAAAAAAGATTTGGGGGCTCGAGGGCGAGTTCCTCTCCGGGTTGAGCTCCCTGGAGGGGAAAAGCGCTTGGATTCGCCCGTTTGGCTGGGGTGGGTGGGTGGGTGGGAGATCGGGCCTCCTGGTCTCCCCCATTCCCCCCTTGAAGGGTTTAGGCACTTCCAGGTGAGCGAATCTGTCCGGTCCTCCGCTATAAACGCCGCTTTTCTCTCCCCTCCACCCCGCAGCACGCTATGCCGTCGGTCAGCAGCGAGCGGGCCGCCCTGTGCGCCGGCTGCGGCGGGAAGATCTCGGACCGCTACTACCTCCTGGCGGTGGACAAGCAGTGGCACATGCGTTGTCTGAAGTGTTGCGAGTGTAAGCTGAACCTGGAATCCGAGCTCACCTGTTTCAGCAAAGACGGGAGCATTTACTGCAAGGAAGACTATTATAGGTAAGGAGCTGGGGAAAAGGGAGGGGGGAGAAGGGGTGTGTGTGTGGGGGGGGTCCTGGAAGCTCCCCGGCTCGGTTTTCTTTCGTTATTTTTTTAAAAATTAGATTTATATGCCGCCCTTCTCTGGAAACTCAGGGCGGCTTACAATGCGCCAAGCAATAGCCTTCATACTTTTGTATATTTTATACAAAGTCAGCTTATTGCCCCCACAAACTGGGTCCTCAATTGACCTACCTTAGAAAGGATGGAAAGGCTGAGTCGACCTTGAGCCTGGTGGGATTCGAACTTACAGTAATTGCAGGCAGCTGGTGTTAATCACAATGCTTTCAGTCTGCTGAGCTATCCAGGTTCCTAGGACAGTACCTGCCGGCTTACCTGTCCCAGCAGCGGGCTTGTCCGGGGCGCCCTTAGGAAAGGGCTGGCGCTTTCAGGTGGGAAGGGTAAGGTCCTTTCCCCCGTGGTGGTGGCGCTTCAATTTCTTATCCCCACTTCACCCATGAAGAAAGGCGGCTGGGGGAGGGGGAGGGGGGGAAAACTCTGCACCTGTTCAGTTGAAGACTTCAACAGGTTCTTCTTCTTCTTCTTCTTCTTCTTCTTCTTCTTCTTCTTCTTCTTCTTCTTCTTCTTCTTCTTCCTCTTTTTGTTTTTCTTCTTCCTCCTCCTCTTCTTCCTCTTCCCCTTCCACTTCCGCTTCCTCCTCCTCTTCTTCTTCTTCCTCTTCTTCTGCCTCCTCTTCTCCTTCTCCTTCTCCTTCTCCTTCTCTTCCTCTTCCTCTTCCTCTTCCTCTTCCTCCCTCCTCCTCTTCCTCTTCCTCTTCCTCTTCCCTTTCCCCTTCTGCTTCCTCCTCCTCCTCTTCTTCTTCCTCTTCCTCCTCTTCTTTTTCTTCTTCCTCCTCTTCTCCTTCTCCTTCCTCTTCCTCTTCCTCTTCCTCTTCCTCCTCCTCCTCCTCTTCTTCTTCTTCTTCTTCTTCTTCCTCTTCCTCTTCCTCTTCCCCTTCTGCTTCCTCCTCCTCCTCTTCTTCTTCCTCTTCTTCCTCTTCTTTTTCTTCTTCCTCCTCTTCTCCATCTCCTTCCTCTTCCTCTTCCTCTTCCTCTTCTTCTTCTTCTCCTTCTTCTCTTTCTCTCTCTCTCTCTCTCTGGCTGGCAGGAGGTTCTCGGTTCAGCGCTGCGCCCGCTGCCACTTGGGCATCTCCGCCTCGGAGATGGTGATGCGCGCCCGAGACTCGGTTTACCACTTGAATTGCTTCACCTGCTCCACCTGCGCCAAGATGCTGACCACCGGCGACCACTTCGGCATGAAGGACGGGCTGTTTACTGCCGCCTGCACTTCGAGGCGCTGCTGCGAGACGAGTACCAGCTCCATTTCAACCACGCCGAGGGGGTGGCCGGCAAGGGCCCCGCGCTCGGGGCCGCCGCCCCGCTCGGCCTGCCCTACTACAACGGCGTGGGCACCGTGCAGAAGGGGAGGCCCAGGAAACGGAAGAGTCCGGGTCCCGGCGCCGAATTGGCTGCATACAACGCAGGTAAGCAGGCCGAGCGAGGCCGGTGGTGGGTGGAGAACGGGCGATGCCGTTCCCTCCCGGTTTTGCAAAAAAAAGGATCGCTCTGTGGGTTTGCGCCGCGCTTGGTTTGGGACACCCCCGTTTTGTCGGCTTGGCGGTCTCGGAGAGCGGGCATGTTGGAGATTTTTTTTTGGGTGGGTGGGTGTGGTGGAACCCGGCAGCTCCTCGTCCCCCTCCCAGTGCCTGGGCTTTGAACTCACCCTGAAATTGCAGGCTTGATCCCTCTTATTTCCCCCACCCCCAGGCACAGACATTCACCCCAGCACCCCAGATTCCCAGCCCCACTGCCAGGGCCGTCTTTAACACCATTATGCCCCCGTTACTCCCGGGCAAAGCAGTGTCCTGGCGGACCCCTACGACAACTTACCCACGGGGGGGGGGAATGTCAACGATCGATAAAACGAAAATATGTAATTTGCACGTTCGTATTCATTTTGTAATTCATTTTGCATTTATATGATGCAGGGTGCATGGAAGAGTTATAACATACACAGAGGAGTATGGGGCCCCTCTGTTTGTGGGGCCCCCTCATGCTTGTGGGGGCCCCGGGCAAGTGCCCGTCAGGCCCATCCTGCGTTAAGACAGCCCGGGTTTTGGGACGTTCCACGTTCGGAATAAGCGGATCTCCGCGTGTAGATATGGGAAGCTTTGGCGGCGGCGAGCTATTACAAGGCCGTGGAGAGAGGTTTCCTCCTTCTTATCGCCGGAAAAACGGGATTTGGAGGTCAAAATTTGGGGGTCTGTAATTGGTCTGTGCGCGCGTAGGGTCGGAGAATATTTTGGGGGAGACGGGACGGGAGCGTTATCCCGAGTTTCTTAGCTAAAAAAAAGGAACGGCGTTGGCTTTTCTGATGCGGGTCGGGCACGGTTAAACTCGGCATTGTAAACTCGGAATTTGTGGCTTTTCTGGCAGAGAAAAACGTACGGGGGGAATCCGGTGCCTTTTGGGGGGGTGGGGGCGGTGGGGGGAAGGGCCGGAGAGTAAGGAACCAATTTCTTTTCCTTCCGTTCCCTTGAAATCACCCCACCTTTTTAAGCACCCTCGCCCGCACCTGGGAAAGTTTATTTTTTAAGCAACTTGCCCTCCCCCCAAAAAACGTACTTGCTGTAGGAAAGTTGGGGCGGGGGGGGAGGGAGAGAGAGCAGAGTGAGCTGCGTGCTGGTTAGCTGAAAGCCCCCCTCCCTTCACTCCGCGGCCCCCACCCCAATTGCAAACGGGGGAAGAAATTATTTAAACCGCTTTTCCCTTCATTGCGCCAGGATCCGAACGCGAGTCGCATCTTGGTTCCATTTTTTTTCCCCCTGTAAATGTTGGGTCCCAAACGGCGGGGTGGGGAAGGGAGGGGCGAGGAGGGGAGACTGGAGAGGAGGAAGAGGAGGAAGAGGTTGATCCGGAGGCTGCCGCTGAAAGAACGGGGGACACTAAAACGGGCCCGGTTTTGGTGGGTTGAAACGCGCGCGGCGCGGGAGCCGTTTTTCCTTGGACGCGGATCGAGTCTGACAAGCGGAAAACGGCTTCGGAGGGGGCCGGGATTTCAAAGAGATTGGATCCCCCCCCCTCGTTGCCCCCAAACGATTTGCGCTGGTGTTCCCTCCCTCTCCCCGTTTGGGAACTTTTAATCTTTTTCTTTTCTTTTCTTTTCTTTTCTTTTCTTTTCTTTTCTTTTCTTTTCTTTTCTTTTCTTTTCTTTTCTTTTCTTTCTTTTCTTTTCTTTTCTTTTCTTTTCTTTCTTTCTCTGTCCCTCTCCCACCCTCCCTCTTCCTTCTTTCCTTCTTTCCTTCTCAGTCCCACTCCTGCTTCCTTCCTTCCTTCCTTCCTCTCATTCTTATTTCCTTTCCTCCTTCATTCCCATTTATTTATTTATTTATTTATTTATTTATTTATTTCCTTCCTTCCTTCCTTCCTTCTTTCCTTCTTTATTTATTTCCTTCCTTCCTTCCTTCCTTCCTTCCTTCCTTCCTTCCTTCCTTCCTTCCTTCCTTCCTCATTTATTTCCTTCCTTCCTTCCTTCCTTCTTTCCTTCCTTCCTTCCTTCCTTCCCTCTTTCCTTCCTCATTTATTTCCTTCCTTCCTTCCTTCCTTCCTTCTTTCCTTCCTCATTTATTTCCTTCCTTCCTTCCTTCCTTCCCTCGTTGGCAGAGCTTGGAGGGGGCCCACCGAATTCAAAGCCATCTCTTCTTTCCCGTCGTTTTATTATTATTATTTTTTGAAAAAATAATCCTCAACCCCCACCCTTTCTCAGATCGCAGCAAACTCCCCAGGAAGAAGGGAGAGCAGAAACGGGGATACTTATCTTTCAGGGAGAGCCCCCTCCCCTACTTTCTTTGTCCAATGAAAAACAGCCCTCCTTACCTTCCCCTCTTTTCTAGGGTTGCACCCCCTAGGAATTCCTCCCCCCCCCTCCCGCCTGGGCTTCTTTCTTGTGGGGGGAAGGGTAGAAGAGTCTTGCCTGCCTATTGAGAAAAGCCCCCTCCCCCTTTATCCCCGAAAGGGCAAGAAAAGCTTTCCCCAAATCTACCATTTCACTTACTAAGTTCCTTCAACCCGACCTATTATTTCTCATTTGATTTGTCCCAGTTTGAAACCAACTTGGCTACAGAATAGATTAAAGGCTGGGCTGCTTCTCTATAGTGCCCCTTCATGCTGCTCTTGAGGTTGTGGTGGCACCCCAATAATTTGGAATTTGTCCCGTAGCTCCAGCCCTCTCTTGGACAGAGATTCGGGGGGGGGGAGGGGGGCTGCTGAGAAGTTGCGGTAGGCCGTATAAAGCCCAAGAGGATGTCACACATCTCACAGGGTAGGAAGATTCATAAGAAAATAGAAAGAAATAGAAGAAGAACAGAATCACAGAATTGGAAGAGGCCTTCCCCTTCCAACCCCCTACTCAAGTTCAACCCCCTACTCAAACAGGAGACTTGCCTTCACCATGCTGGACAAATATCCCAAAGGTGTTTTTTTTTTCAGGAGGCAACTGGACTTTTGGGGTTTTTTTCCCTTTTGAATGCATTTCGCTCCTCATCCAAGAAGCTTCCTCAGTTCTGGCAGGATGGCGGGGAAGGGAAGGGTTGATCCTCCCTTGCAGACAGCTGGTCCTTTGCATCCTTTTACAGGGTCCTTGAAGCCCTTGGAGGTTTATCTGTAGGAATAAAAAAAAATCCTTCCGTTTTGAATCCTTATATTCAAATATTGTCAGAGCTGATGAAGCTTCTCGGATGAGAAGTGAAACTTCTTCAAAAGAAAAAAAAACACACAAGGGCCTGGATAGCTCAGCAGACTAAAAGCATTGTGGTTAACACCAGCTGTCTGCAAGTACTGTAAGTTCGAATCTCCCCAGGCTCGAGGTTGACTCAGCCTTCCATCCTTTCTAAGGTAGGTCAACTGAGGACCCAGTTTGTGGGGGCAATAAGCTGACTTTGGATAAAATATACAAAAGTATGAAGGCTATTGCTTAACGCATTGTAAGCCGCCCTGAGTCTCCGGAGAAGGGCGGCATATAAATCAAATAAATAAATAAATAAATAATAAGCATGACCTGGAGGACGGAGAATCTCTACAGATTCTTCTGGACAAATGGCCATCCAGTCTCTTCTTGAAAACTTCCAATGTTGGAGCATTTACAACTTCTGAAGGCAAGCCAATTCTGAGCCAGCAATCTTATTATTGCTCGGTCTTTGGCTACCAGAAAATCACCTCCTGATCGATGGGGAAGAATGTGGTGATTCCTTAGCTGCTAGATCCTTGAGAGAGATTCTAGATCTCTCTAGATCTAGAGTCTAGGGTTTCCTGCCTAAGCAGGGGGTGGACTAGAAGATCTCCAAGGCCCCTTTCAATTCTGCTATTCTATTCTATTCTAGATTGGGGGATTGAGTTCCACAGGTCAATTTTCCTCAATTTGCTCCAGATGCTGCCACATTAGGGTGAGCCTGGAAGTGTTGGGTTGTTTCCTTCACACTTCCACCCACCCCTGTGAAGGCTCAAGTGATTGACAGTGATATCTAGACAGTTCAGTGTTTGAGAGAAAAACCCATCCATTTATTTTCTACGTGTGTTTCTAGGCCCCCCCAATGTGGAAGAAGCCTTCTAAGCAATTTTGTCAGGGTAAGTCTACAGCCAGGCAGCTAGGAGTGAATGTCCAGTTTGGGATATTGGTAGACTAACCAAGGGACGTGATGGCTCAGTGGCTAAGACGCTGAGTTTGTCGATCGAAAAGTCGGCCGTTCAGCGGTTCGAATCCCTTAGTGCCGCGTAAACGGGGCGAGCTCACGTGACTTGTCCCAGCTTCTGCCAACCTAGCAGTTTGAAAGCGGGTAAAAAAAATGCAAGTAGAAAAAATAGGGGCCACCTTTGGTGGGAAGGGAACAGCGTTTCTGTGTGCCTTTGGCGTTGAGTCATGCCGCCACATGACCACGGAGACGTCTTCGGACAGCGCTGGCTCTTCGGCTTTGAAACGGAGAGGAGCACCGCCCCCTAGAGTCGGGAACGACTAGCACATATGGGAAACCTGGTGGCGCAGTGGACTAAGTGCTGTTAAAGTAGCACTTAACTGCCAGCTGCCTGCAATTACTGCAAGTTCGAATCTCACCAGCTCAAGGTTGACTCAGCCTTCCATCCTTCCGAGGTGGGTAAAATAAGGACCCAGATTGTGGGGGCTGACTTTGTATAAAAAAAACACCGCTTGTGGGGTGGGGGCAAAAGCCCTATGAAGCAGGTATATACAAAAGTATGAAGGCTGTTGCTTAATGCATTGTAAACGCCCTGAGTCTCCGGAGAAGGGCGGCATATAAATCAATCAATCAATCAAACAAACAAACAAACAAACAAACAAACAAACAAACAAACAAGTAAATAAATAAATAAATAAATAAATAAATAAATAAATCCTCCTCCTCCCTTCCTCCTTCCTTCTTCATTCCTCCTCCTCCTCCCTTCTAGCACTGATGAAGTTCCCTAGCTGGGTCACGAAACGTCCACAAGAAAATCACCAAACTCAGAGAGCCCCCAAGCACCCCACAGTTCAAACCCTAAGCTACAAATATTCTTCTTTATTGACATCCAGGCATTCGGCAAACTTCTAACTTAGGCTGCGGCGTTGAAGTGACTGTGAAATGGTTATATTCTGTGTTTCCCTCCCTTTTTCGGCCACATTCTTTTGGCCATCTTCTTCTTCTTTTCTTTTTTTTAAATTTAATTTATATGCCGCCCTTCTCCGGAGACTCAGGGCGGCTTACAATGCATCAAGGAATAGCCTTCATACTTTTGTATATTTTACAAAGTCAGCTTATTGCCCCCACAAACTGGGTCCTCAATTTACCAACCTTAGAAAGGATGGTAGGCTGAGTCAACCTTGAGCCTGCTGGGATTCGAACTGGTGTAATTGCAGACAGCTGGATGTTAATAACAGGCTTTAGTCTGCTTTTAGCCTGTTGAGCTATCCAGGCTCTATTTATTTATTTATTATTTATTTATTTATTCGTTCAATTTATATGCCGCCCTTCTCCGGAGACTCAGGGCGGCTTACAATGCATTAAGCAATAGCCTTCATACTTTTGTATATACCTGCTTAGTAGGGCTTTCATCCCCACCCCCAAAAGCAGTGTTCTCTTTTATACAAAGTCATCTTATTGCCCCCACAATCCGGGTCCTCATTTTACCTACCTTGAAAGGATGGAAGGCTGAGTCAACCTTGCGCCTGGTGAGATTCGAACTTGCAGTAATTGCAGGCAGCGGGTGTCACTTTAGCACCACTTTAAGCTGCTGCGCCACCAGGCTCTTCTTCTTAAGGCAATCTTTCTGGGACTTTCCAAGGAGACCTTCTTCTCCTGTTCATTCTCCACCAAACAGGTAGGCTCCTCTTGGCTGTACAGATAGACCTCGATTTATAACCAGCCACCTAGTTTCCATTCAAAAAGGGACTGAGGACCCGTCCTCACACTTAAGACCACGATGACAGCATTCCTGTGGTCACGTAATCAGAATTTGGGCCCGTATTTGGATAAAAATATGGTGGATTATTCAGAAGAAAAAGATAAGTTTCACCCCTCAGCTATTTTTGTTGGGTATTATCCCAGACTGTACGGTTATTGAAATTAACTTGGTGCTAAATTTAATAATGGCAGTAAGACTGTTAGTGGCGCAATATTGGAAGAAAGAAGATTTACCTCCTATAGAAGAATGGATATTAAAAGTATCGAACTTAGCAGAAATGGCGAAAAACTCAGCATATTTGAAAGACCGATCACAAGAAAGATATACTGTGGACTGGAAAAGAGGGATTGATTATATTCAAAGCAAATATGGGACTAAAAAGTTTCAAATACTGTATTTTCCTGCGTATAAGACTTACTTTCTAACACACAAAAATCTTCTCAAAAGTCGGGGTCGTCTTATACGCCGGGTCTCATTCTCCTGTAACCAGGCAGACCAGCCCATAAGGCTCTGACGAGCCTTAAATGGCTCTGAGGAGGGTCGTCTTATACGCCCAGTTGTCTTATACGCCGGAAAATACGGTAGTATATGAATGAATATTTGGAACGAAGAAGATACGTTATTATCTAGCTATGTAAATAGGGAGTTAAAGTCAAAAAGAGATGAAAAGAGTCTATAGATAGTTAGTATATGTTAGATTAAGATTGCTAAATGAAATACCCTGTATTTCGCCTCTGGGAAGTCGGCGGGGGGAGGGGAGAAGGGGGAGGGGAGGGAGGGGTAATTGGGAGGGAGGTGGGGCTCAACATTTCCAGGAACGGAAATTTCTGTCCTTGTTGTAAATGGAGGTCTATCTGCCGCCCGTAGCCCCTTCCCTTGGCACCGTGTTTCTTTGGGTTCAGGGTTTAAGGCTGGAGAAAGACACGGTTATGGTGCAATTACTTAGGGAGTAAGTACCCTTGTAGGATACCTGGCCCTTTGCACCTGGGTGAAAGAAGAGAATCCATATTGGATTTGCAGTGTCCCCCATCCGTCCCCCGATGTTCACCAGGTACAGCAAGAGCTGGGAAGTCCATCCTGCTGGCTTGGTGCTGACTGTATCTCCTCACCCCACAAGAAGGTCCTCCTTTTGGAAGAATAGGTGTGAATATAGCTGCGTGTGTATTATCTCATGCGTCCACGATGACATCTGCTTGCTTAAGAATTGAACAGCGGATGCAAAACATTGGATTTGAGGAAGAGATGACTTGGGGGTTTATCACTGTGGCTGGATGAGACGGGAAAGATCTCTTTGTCCTGCAAGTATTTATGTCAACCGAAGGAGGACAAGTTGCCCATTGGCTACCCAGCTCATCCTTCAAACGTTTTAGTTCAATATTTCTAGTTCAGCTCCTAAGCCAGTGATGGCGAACCTTTTCGACACCAAACCGGAATGTGCGTGCATGCCTGTTTTTTGGCCATTGTTTGCGCCTGAAAACTGCCCCCAAAAGGCCTGAAAATGGCTCGGAAAACAGCCCCCAAAAGGCCCAGAAACTGCCCAAGAAAACGGCCTGGTTTTTGCCCATTTTTAGGCCGTTTTTTTTTGGTGCTCTGGTACCTGCGAAGACCAGCTGGCTAGTGTACACGTGCCTGGGTTTTTTGCCATTGTTCCAGCCTGAAAACTGCCCAGAAAACAGCTCAAAAATGGCCTGAAAACTGCCCAGAAAAGGCCCAGAAACTACCCAAAAAACAGCCTGGTTTTTGCCCATTTTTAGGCCGTTTTCTGGTGCTCTGGCGCCTGTAAAGACCAGCTGGCTGGTATGTGCATGCCTGTTTTTCAGCCTGTTTTTTGGCCCAAAACAGTCTAAAAACAGCCAGAAAAACAGCCAGAAAAACACCCTAAAAACAGCCAGAAAAATGGCCTGAAAACTGTCCCCCAAACAGCCTGAAAAACAGCCTAAAAACAGCCAGAAAAATGGCTTGAAAACTGCCCCCCCAAAAGCCTGAAAACAGCCAGAAAAACGGCCTAAAAACAGCCAGAAAAATGGCCTGAAAACTGCCCCAAAACAGGCAGAAAGATGGCCTGAAAACTGCCCCCCAAACAGCCTGAAAAACAGCCTAAAAACATCCAGAAAAATGGCCTGAAAACTGCCCCCCAAACAGTCTGAAAAAGGGCCTGAAAATGGCCTGAAAACTGCCCCCCAAACAGCCTGAAAACAGCCAGAAAAACGGCCTAAAAAACAGCCAGAAAAATGGCCTGAAAACTGCCCCCAAACAGCCTGAAAATGGCCTGAAAATGGCCTGAAAACTGCCCCCCCAAACAGCCTGAAAAACGGCCTAAAAACAGCCAGAAAAATGGCCTGAAAACTGCCCCAAAACAGCCAGAAAAATGGCCTGAAAACTGCCCCCCAAACGGCCTGAAAAACAGCCTAAAAACAACCAGAAAAACGGCCTGAAAACTGCCCCCCAAGCAGCCTGAAAACAGCCAGAAAAACGGCCTAAAAACAGCCAGAAAAATGGCCTGAAAACTACCCCCCAAACAGCTTGAAAAATGGCCTGAAAATGGCCTGAAAACTGCCTCCCCAAAAGCCTGAAACAGCCAGAAAAATGGCCTAAAAACAGCCAGAAAAATGGCCTGAAAACTGCCCCAAAACAGCCTGAAAAACGGCCTGAAAATGGCCCAGAAAACAGCCCAGAAAATGGCCTGAAAACGGCCCCCAAAACAGCCTAAAAACAGCCAGAAAATGGCCTGAAAACTGCCCCCGAAACAGCCTGAAAAACAGCCTGAAAATGGCCCAGAAAACAGCCCAGAAAACAGCCTGAAAACAGCCAGAAAAACGGCCCTAAAAACAGCCAGAAAAATGGCCTGAAAACTGCCCCAAAACAGCCTGAAAAAACGGCCTGAAAATGCCCAGAAACAGCCCAGAAAATGGCCCGAAAACGGCCCCCAAAACAGCCTAAAAACAGCCTGAAAATTGCCCAGAAAACAGCCCAGAAAACAGCCTTAAAACAGCCAGAAAAACAGCCTAAAAACAGCCTGAAAAATGGCCTGAAAACAGCCCAGAAAATGGCCTGAAAACAGCCAGAAACCAGAAGAATAGTTGGTGACAGCACATGTGCCCACAGAGAAGGCTCTTCGTGCCACAGGTTCACCATCACTCTCCTAGGCCGTTGCATTCGTTTTAACCCATCTTTTTGGACTTGTAAAAATTTTTGATTCTTGGCACCGCCGAGACTCCTTACCCACATCCTTAAAATTGCCATGACCTTTTTTCCCCTTGTTTCGTCCTCACACACACAAATGCACACCCTGGAAAATTCCCTGCTCCTGCCACCGTCCCCAGGGAGTGTTTACGAACATCGTGTGACACAGCGGCGTCAGCTGCCTACGGGCTGAAGAAAAGTCTTGATTTCAGTCGCTGACAAAGATAGATCATCTTAACTAATCCGGCTCCAAATTGGCGTGCAGACAGACCCTCACACTGGGAGGTGGCCTGCCTCATTCCCCCCCCCAAACTCATGCTTTACACCAAACAAAATACGTTTCCTTTGACGCAACAACCCCAATAATGCTCTCATAAATAAAGGACGCGATGGCTCAGTGGCGAAGCTTGTCTCTCAAAAGGTCGGCAGTTCAGCGGTTCGAATCCCTAGTGTCGTGTAACGGGATGAGCTCCCGTGACTTGTCCCAGCTTCTGCCAACCTAGCAGTTCGAAAGCAGGTAAAAAATGCAAGTAGAAAAACAGGGACCACCTTTGCGCCTCTGTGCGCCTTTGGCATTCAGTCATGCTGGCCACATGACCACAGAGACGTCTTCAGACAGCGCTGGCTCTTCGGCTTTGAAACAGAGAGGAGCACTGCCCCCTAGAGTCGGGAACGACTAGCATTCATGTGCGAGGGGAACCTTTAAGTAAGGAAGCTCTGGTGGGATTTTGTTTTGGCTGGCTGCAAAAAAATTGTATTCGATCATGGATAACTTTGAATTGGGATTTTCTTAAAGGCAAGCTGGACGAGAAAAGGACGGGTGAATTAAATTTCATTTTTTTCCGCTCTTCGATCAAGAGGGCAAGCTTTGGCACCGGGCTCCTGAGAGTTTATTAAAAGTTGTGTCACGGGGTTGTGTAGATTAGAACATGCAAACAACTTGCAGGCGACTTCTGGTTATTTATGGCATGAGGGTAAGGATGACTTAAATGGATCACTTTAATGGGCCACACTGCGGCCATCCAGAGCCACCCCATTCTTTTCACATCACGGCTCCGAATATTTGGGGGTCCCTTCTCCTCAATGAGTTCTGGAACCTTGCAAGAAATCTGGGGTTTGCCTCTTGTCCCTCTCTGCGATCGCTTCAAATTACTGTTCAAATTACTGTTTTGTTACGTATTGTTATTGCGCTACTTTTGAGTACAATGGGCCTTTTCACAGGGCCAATTCAAAAGTGGTGTGCTGTGCATGATGGGTTACTTTTAGAAAGCTGTTGGAGAGGGGGGTGGGGCGGGTGATTTCTGCCCATTCTGGAAACATTCTGGTATTTTTTGAGCCCCTGAAGGCCAGCTGCTGGTTCTGACATGTGAATTTGGGAGGCAGGTTTAATTCAGAATTTCCAAAATTCTGAGCTGCATTTGACTTAACTCTACCAGTCTTCAGGTCCCTGTCAGAAGTAGATCGGATACGAAGGACAATTTTAAAAGCCTGCGCGGATACATTGAGACAGCTGGATCGATAATTCACGCATTAGCACACCCACGAGAGATATTTATCTCCTCTCTCTCTCTCTCTCTCTCTCTTTTCCTGCGTTTTTAGTCCTTTTGGTAGAACGAGTAAAATAATTATCGAGGGAGCGAATCCAACGAAGCTTTGCATGGGTTTCCCCCCCCACACACACACACCGTTGTTTTCAAAAATCTGGAACACAGACAGGAAGTTGTAGAAAATGTAATTCTGATCCCATCGCATCCCAAAAGAACAGGGTTTTTTTTTTCCTTTCCTGTTCGCTACCCCCAAAAGACGAACGTGCGTGGCAGTTTTTAAAAAGCCGTATATGCAGCTTTTGGGTGTGTGTCAATAGTTATATTCATTTAATTCAGCTCTCCATCCTTCTGAGGTGGGTAAAATGAGGATCCCAGATTGTTGGTGGGGCAAGAGGCTGACTCTGTAAGCCGCTTAGAGAGGGCTGTAAAAGCACTATGAAGCAGTATATAAGTCTAAGGGCTATTGTTATTTCTCTCTATGTCTGTCTGTCTGTCAATCTGTCTGTCTGTCTATCTATCTATCTATCTATCCATCCATCTATCCATCTATATTGATCTATCTATCTCTCTAACTGCTTAGAGAGGGCTGTAAAAGCACTATGAAGCAGTATATAAATCTAAGGGCTACTGCTATTTCTCTCTATGTCTGTCTTTCTGTCTGTTTGTCTGTCTATCTATCCATCCATCCATCCATGCATCCATCTATATTGATCTCTATCTCTAACTGCTTAGAGAGGGCTGTAAAAGCACTATGAAGCGGTATATAAATCTAAGGGCTATTGGCATTTTTCTCTATGTCTGTCTGTCTATTATCTCTCTCTCTCTCTCTCTCTCTCTCCCCCTCTGTCTATCTATCCATCCATTCATCCATCAATCTATATTGATGTCTCTATCTCTAACTGCTTAGAGAGGGCTGTAAAAGCACTATGAAGCAGTATATAAATCTAAGGGCTACTGCTATTTCTCTCTATGTCTGTCTTTCTGTCTGTCTGTCTGTCTATCCATCCATCCATCCATCTATATTGATCTCTCTATCTCTCTAATTGCTTAGAGAGGGCTGTAAAAGCACTATGAAGCGGTATATAAATCTAAGGGCTATTGGCATTTTTCTCTATGTCTGTCTGTCTATTATCTCTCTCTCTCTCTCCCTCTGTCTATCTATCTATCCATCCAGCCATCAATCTATATTGATCTCTCTATCTCTAACTGCTTAGAGAGGGCTGTAAAGCACTATGAAGCAGTATATCAGTCTAAGGGTTACTGCTATTTGTCTCTATGTCTGTCTATTATCTATCTATCTATCTATCTATCTATCTATCTATCTATCTATCTATCTATCTATCTATCTATCTATCTATCTATCTATCTATCATCTATCTATTTATCTATACATCCATCTATATCGATCTATCTACCTCTCTAACTGCTTAGAGAAGGCTGTAAAGCACTATGAAGCGGTATATGAATCTAAGTGCTATGGCTATTAAATTTGCTTTGGAAATGGAACTACAGGTTCTAGTTAATGGCTGACACAAACTTTAATTCTTTGCAAGGGTTTCCATGGTTTGTTGGGGGACAGGTGGGGTTTAATTGTCTTTAGTTAGCGGAGAAGGGGGTTGGAGAGAGAAAATAAACTCAAGATTTTTTTTTTCCTTTTTTAAAAAGAGCTTTGGATTTTTAATGGCTTGCGAAGACACCGAGAGTTACTTTTAAAGTTTTTTTTTCCTGTCTGGGCCTCTGACGCAGCTCAAACCTTCTATGCTCAATTCTTCCTTCAAATTATAGGTCAACTTTTCCATCAGGTGTTTGGGGGGGACGACATCCTCCTCCCACCCTCTTCACCCACACCCCCAGGACTCCCTCCTTCCCTCCCCTCCCTCCCTCCCTCCCTTTGAAGGAGTCTTTTACTTAGTTAATGGGCTGTTTTTTTCATTCTGCAGAGGGGAACTCAAAGAAGGGAAGAGCAGGGGAGGCTTTGAATGAGTTTTTTTTTCCCCCTATTGAGGCTGGAGTGGACTTAGGAGTTTGCAGCTGTGCCATGCCGCTGAAGAAGCTGAAGTGCGTTAAAACATTTTTATTTTATTTTTTTGCAAAGCGTTTCTTTTCTTCTCCGGGGTCTGGAAAGGGAAGCCCAAGTGGAAGATTGGCATGAGGTTTGGCGTATTTGTGTGTGTGTGTGTGTGTGAGAGAGAGAGAGAGAGAGAGAGAATAACTGAAGATGCAAATGCATTAAACAGTGGCAGAAAGCAAGAGGCCTCTGTCCTTTGGGGGGGGCACCCCCCGACCCCCCCCCTCAGCTCACTTTGTAAAGGAAGCAAAGGTGAAGATGGGGGTCTCGCAGGCCGAGAGAGAGACATCGTGCGCGAGGGAAAGGGCTTACGCCATTCATGTCGGAATCTGGATTTAAACGCCGTGTGTACGGGATGGGCTTGGATGGAGAGGGGTGGGGGGAGTAGGGAAAGATCCTTTAGGAGACGGTGATGTGTATTATCTCCCTGATTTCTAAAGGCACCGGATCTGTCATTATTTATTTATTTATTTTGTACCCCACTTCTATTTTTATTTATTTATTTTTTAAAATAAATAACTCGAGGTTAATTCAAGGTGGTGAACAAATTGAGCGTTCTTTCTTCCCCCTCCGATCTTCCCCGCAACAACAACAACCCTGTGAGGTGGGTTGGATTGAGAGAAAAGGACCGGTCCAAAGTCACCCCAGCTGGCTTTCTTGCCTAAGGTGGGATTAGAACTCACGTCTCCTGCAGTGGTGGGATTCAAGTAATTTAACAACCGGTTCTCTGCCCTAATGATTATTTCCAACAACCAATTTGCCAAACTGTTCAGAAAGTTGACAGCTGGGTCTCCCGGAGTTGTGCGAACTGGCTGAATCCCACCACTGGTCTCCTGGTGATTGGCTCAAAATCACGCAGCTGGTTTTCTTACCTAAGGTGGGACTAGAACTCACAACCTCCTGGTGATTGGCCCAAAATCATCCACCTGGCTTTCTTACCTAAGGCGGGACTAGAACTCACAATCCCCTGGTGATTGGCCCAAAATCATCCACCTGGCTTTGTTACCTAAGGCGGGACTAGAACTCACAATCCCCTGGTGATTGGCCCAAAATCATCCACCTGGCTTTGTTACCTAAGGCGGGACTAGAACTCACAGTCTCCTGGTGATTGGTCCAAAATCATTCATCTGGCTTTCTTACCTAAGGCGGGACTAGAACTCACAGTCTCCTGGTGATTGGTCCAAAATCATTCATCTGGCTTTCTTACCTAAGGCGGGACTAGAACTCACAGTCTCCTGGTGATTGGCCCAAAATCATCCACCTGGCTTTCTTGCTCTAAGGCAAGACTAGAACTCACTTCTGGGCTGGGTGCTGAGTGGTGCCATGGACGGCTGCGCCCAAATATTTTCCTGATTGTCTCCCTTGGTTGTTGAGGGGGAAGAGGATATTCTGGGAGCCCAGACAGGGGTTCTTTCCCTCAGACGGCGTGCTGACCAGAGTTGGTATTCACTTACTTTCCCTCCTGGTTTGCAAATGTGAGTGTGCATTTTGCATCACTCGCACACGCCACCTCCACGCATGCGGGCCACCTTCCACGCATATGCTGTGCTCGCATGTGTGGCTTGCATGCATGTGTTCAGCTTCACAATGTGCTTAAATTGGATGACATAGAGCCGGGGTTGATTTCCACTACCGGTTCGGGCGAATTCGTACGAACCAGCTGAATGCCACCTCTGGTGCTAACTCACTGTCGGCACTCCAAGCTGCATTCACTCTAGTGCTGACATAAGAAGGAGAAGAAGGGCATCTGGAAAGAGACGTTTTGACTTTCCACCTACTTATTTTCCCTGGAGATAATATCCCCTAGGAGATAGGATAGGAGGGGGGGGGGAAATTCCTTTGAACTGGAGCGGTAGATTAGGGAAAGAGTGATTCGGAAGATGGCCAATGAGACCAGAGGAGTGGAGACAGGAAGGGAGGGGTTGGTGCCAGGAAGTCAGTGTTGGCTACGGGGAGTCAGAAGATGGAATGTCGTGCTCAATAAATAAAAGATTTTCATCAAAGATTCTGTTTGAAATGCAATTTATTTGAGACGACCTCAAAACGTGACACTCTCTCTTCTCCACTTTGGTGCCCCCTAGCCCTGAGTTGCAACGAGAACGACGGCAGCCCCCTGGATCGAGACCAGCATTACCCCAGCAATCAAAAGACCAAACGCATGCGGACTTCCTTCAAACACCACCAGCTGCGGACAATGAAATCCTATTTTGCAATTAACCACAACCCGGATGCCAAGGACTTGAAGCAGCTCGCACAAAAAACGGGTTTAACCAAAAGAGTACTCCAGGTAAGTGGTGGTTTTTTTTAGGGACTCAAATGGGGCAGCGGCCTTTGGCCAGAGCTGCAGGTGTTCCCACCTGGTCTCAGGTATGATTCCCAGCAAGCTACCTGCTGTGATTCTCAACGCCCAAAGGGTGAACTTCAACTCCCAGGAGTCCATGCTTGGCTTAGAGCAGGGGTGGGCAAATGTGGCTCTTTTACAACCTGTGGACTTCAACTCCCAGAATTCCTGAGACTGGCTCAGGAATTCTGGGAGTTGAAGTCCTCAGGTTGTAAACGAGCCACATTTGCCCATCCCTGGCTTAGAGAATTCTGGGAGTTGAAGTCTCGGAGAGAAGTCCCAACCAAAGTTGGCTTTTGCTCTGAGCCCGGGGAGGATGGACAGGGGGGATATGATGGAAATATTGGCCTTGAGGTATCCCTGTCTCACCTGTCCAATGTTGGAGGGGGATGTCGAAGCGTAAATCAGCTTCGTTCCCGCCCTGGGGAAAACTGTAATTAATTAGAGGTTATTGGATCTTGTTTTCCATGGTGTATACTCTCAAAGAAAGAAAACCCAAAGTATAAAGTCTAAAAAACATTTTATTACAAAAGTAAAAAACCTAGCTAATTACATCTTACCGGCAGTTTATCTCAGAGACGGAACAAAGGAAAAGTAAGTCAGGAAGTGTAGAAGAGAAAGAATGTAGACATGCGCAGTAGCTTCATAAATCACGAGACAGTGTTATCTCTTCTCTCTGATAAAGTCCTCTGACAAGCTACCGTAACGTTCAGAATGGAAGCTCAGCTGGCAAATACAAATAACGCAGTGACAGGGGAAACAGCCGTTGTCCTCGCTGATACGATGAGCAAATGGATTGGCCTTTAGAGCGACCAACTCTCCTCTGTGGTGGTCTTGAGGGCTATGCATTGCAAAATACCGTATTTTCCGGCGTATAAGACGACTGGGCGTATAAGATGACCCTCCTCAGAACCATTTAAGGCTCGTCAGAGCCTTATGGGCTGGTCTGCCTGGTTACAGGAGAATGAGACCCGGCGTATAAGACGACCCCCGACTTTTGAGAAGATTTTTGTGTGTTAGAAAGTAGTCTTATACGCAGGAAAATACAGTAGCTTTGTTGTTGTTGCAAAGCTAAGGGCTTCCTTAATGCGATGTTAACAGCATAAGATAGATAGGTAGAAATCTTTATTGGCCAAGCGTGATCGGACACACACAAGGAATTTGTCTTTGGCGCATCTGCTCTCAGCAAGGATGAGAAGCATTTACTAGTGGGAGGAGATGGGTGATAGGAACGATGAGAAGATTAATAGTAATAGTAATGCAGACTTGGTGAATAGTTTGACAGTGTTGAGGGAATTAATTGTTTAGCAGAGCGATGGCGTTCGGGAAAAAACTGTTCTTGTGCTTAGTTGTTCTGGTGTGCAGTGCCCTATAGCCTTGATTTGAGGGTAGGAGTTGAAACAGTCGATGTCCAGGATGCGAGGGGTCTGTAGTTATTTTCCCAGCCCTCTTTTTGACTCCTGCAGTATACAGGTCCTTCATGGAAGGCAGTTGGGTAGCCATTGTTTTTTCTGCAGTTCTAATAACAAAGTGGGAAGAGAGAGCTTGGAGATCTTCTAGTCCACCCCTCTTCTCAGGCAGGAAACCCTATCATCATCTTATCCTCTTCTGGGGAACACCCTTGGCCTCTGACTAACATCAGAGGGCGTTTGTATCTACGTTGCGCACATTTTTTCAGAACCAAGATTAAACTGGTTACATCCGCCCGTTGCACTGAGCTCCGGTTCATTAAACTCGACTTGCTGAAGGGCTTTTCGTAGCTGAATTCACGTGGTTGATGGTTCAAGCATGGTTTATATATGTAAGTTAGATGGCAGTTTGTTGAGTCTGGGCCAGGAGTCAGCAACCTGAGGCTCTGGAGCCTCATGTGGCTCTTTGGGCCCTCCCTGTCAGGTGATCCCACCACTAGCTGGCTCCACCCCTCAGCCTGCCCTCCCGGTCACTCCTCGCCTGGCCTGATGAAGGTAAGGGCGATGAGGGATGGAGAAGTGGCCAGGGTAGAGATAGGGAGATAAAGAGGGTGGAGGGAGAGAGAGAGACATAGAGAGATAACAGAGAGAGAGGGAGAGAGGGAGGGAGAATGGGGAGAGAGAGAGATGTCAAAAGGATTTTGTGGTTTCCCGGTGTTTTTTGACAACTGATTCTCTGCCCTAATGACCAGCTTGGTAGGCGTGGCTGGTGAGAGGTGTCATGTGACTGGTGAAAGTGAATGACATTGAGTTGGCCACGCCCACCCAGGTTTTGTGGCTCCCGGTGTTTTCTTTTCTGTGGGAAACGGATCCAAATGGCTCTTTGAGTATTTAAGGTTGCAGACCCCTGGTCTGGGCTTAGCAGGTTCTCTGAACCTAGCTAGTCATGGTGGTTTATAAATCAGGATTGAGTGTTACACGAATGTCAGCAGATGGGGCTTGCTGGACAAAGCTACAGGTAAACCAACTTCCCGTTGAACGTGAAAACTGGTCATGAAATGATGAAATATTTTGTTACTGCTCTTTTAAAAAGAAGCAGTAGGATTTGTAGGATTGTTCCAGATAAGAGGACCCAAAAAACTCCAATGGATTTAAATTTAATTTTGATTGGGCATCAGGGAGAACTTTCGGCAGTGAAAAGCTGCTCCAACAGTGGAATAAACGACCTGGAGAAAGAAGAGAAAAACATTGCTGGAGATGTTGAAACAAGAGTTCTTTTCTGAGGTCCTGTGACTGGTTTTGTCTAGATTTTGGGGGTGTTTGGGGGAAGGATGGAGAGTCCTCAGCGTATTGTCAATAGCCGAGTGTGGCTGTTTTGCTCAAGAAAACATTTTTTTGTGTGAGCATTTTTTAAAAAAATTAGATTTATATGCCGCCCTTCTACAGAGACTCAGGGTGGCTTACAATGTGTTAAACAATAGCCTTCATATTTTTTGTATATTTATACAAAGTCAGCTTATTGCCCCCACAAACTGGGTCCTCAGTTGACCTACCTTAGAAAGGATGGAAGACTGAGTCAACCTTGAGCCTGGTGAGACTTGAACTGGTGTAATTGCAGACAGCTGGATGTTCTCCTTCCTTCCTTCCTTCCTTCCTTCCTTCCTTCCTTCCTTCCTTCCTTCCTTCCTTCCTTCCTTCCTTCCTTCCTTCTTCTTTTCTTTCTTTCTTTCTTTCTTTCTTTCTTTCTTTCTTTCTTTCTTTCTTTCTTTCTTTCTTTCCTTCCTTCCTTCCTTCCTTCCTTCCTTCCTTCCTTCCTTCCTTCCTTCCTTCCTTCCTTCCTTCCTTCCTTCCTTCCTTCCTTCCTTCCTTCCTTTTTAAAATTTGATTTATATGCCGCCCTTCTCCGGAGATTCAGGGCGGCTTACAATGTGTTAAGCAACAGCCTTCATACTTTTGTATATTTATACAAAGTCAGCTTATTGCCCCCACAAACTGGGTCCTCAATTTACCTACCTTAGAAAGGATGGGAGGCTGAGTCAATCTTGAGCCTGGTGAGACCTGAACTGGTGCAATTGCAGACAGCTGGATGTTAATAACAGGCTTTAGTCTGGTTATTAGCCTGTTGAGCTATCCATGGCTCTTCAAGGCTCTTTTTTTTGGCTGTGTTGATGGAAACGGTGAAGTTGTCCAGGAACAAGGGACGACTGGCTGTTAAGCCAGACTTCAGTCAAAAAGGATATACAGTAGACTCTCTGGTCACGACCATCATTCATTCCATAACTGCATATCGGACATAAATGCAATCGAGAGAGTCCAGAGATATTTTACGAGAAGAGTCCTCCATTCCTCTAACCCAGGGGTCAGCAACTTGCAGCTCTGGAGCCACATGTGGCTCTTTCGTCCTCCTGCTGTGGCTCCTTGTTGGCTGAACACCACTGGCTGGCCCCGCCCCTCACCCTCCCCTCCCAGTCACTCCTTGCCTGGCCTGAGAAGGTAAGGGTGACGGCGGGGGATGGCGACTCGCTCCATATTCCAGAGTGAGAGCAAAGTGCCCCTGTACTTGCTGATTATATATATCGTCAGATGCCGCTGACTCTTTTTTATGGTATATATATATATATATATATATATATATATATATATATATATATATATATATATATATATATATATATATATATATATATATATATATATATATATATATTCATTCTGAGGTTTTCGTGGGTGTTTGTATGTAGGTCTTTGGTTATTCGGGTCTTCTCCCGCGTAAAATTGGAAGTGTCTTGGTGACGTTTCGACGAAGTCTCATTCGTCATCTTCAGGCTGGTGTTCTCGGCTTTGTGCTCCTAGAATGCTACACAAATGGCTGGGTTCCCATCGTATGTCAACCAGGGAAAGTTTGTGGCTTAGAACTTCACTCGGGGTGTGTGTGTGTGTGTGTGTGTAGAGACCTTCTGTGGCAAAGTCTACAGCTTCCTCTTTTTATCTATCTATCTATCTATCTATCTATCTATCTATCTATCTATCTATCTATCTATCTATCTATCTATCTATCATCTATCTATCTATCTATCATTTATCTATCTACCTGTCTGTCTGTCTATCTCTATATTTATCTATCTATCTATATCATCTCTCTCTCTCTCCCTATCTCTCTCTCTCTCTATCATTTATCTGTCTGTCTCTCTCTATATCTATCTATCTATCTATCTATCTATCTATCTATCTATCTATCTATCTATCTATCTATCTATCTACAATTTATCTATCTACCTGTCTGTCTGTCTGTCTGTCTCTCTCTCTCTCTCTCCTTATCTCTCTCTCTCTTTCATCTATCTCTCTCTCTCTATATATATATCATTTCTCTCTCTCATTTATCTATCTACCTGTCTGTCTGTCTGTCTGTCTCTCTCTCTCTCTCTCTATATATATATATATAATCTATCTATCTATATCATCTGTCTATCTGTCTATCTATTTATCTATCTACTTACCTACCTACCTACCTCTCTATTTATCTATCTACCTCTCTCTCTCTCTTATCTATCTATCTATCTATCTATCTATCTATCTATCTATCTATCTATCTATCTATCTATCTATCTATCTATCTTACCTACCTCTCCCTATATTTATTTATCTCTCTCTCTCTCTCTCTCTCTCTCTCTCTCTCTCTCTCTCTCTCTCTCTCTCATCTATCTATCTATCTATCTATCTATCTATCTATCTATCTATCTATCTATCTATCTATCTATCTATCTATATCTGTTTTATTTGTAGTTTTCCTTTAACATCATATATATTTTGTGGACAGCGTATTGACTGGGTCAATATCCTTTTTACAAAATGCTAAGAGTAATAATACAATTAAATATACATAATCCTATTCTTCCAACTTCAACAATACCGTTCTCTCTTTATGGTTCTTTATCACTTTTTCCAGAGATTCGTTGAAACATCAATAACATTTCTTTATACAATATGTTTTTTTTTATTGAAAAAGTTTTACATTACATTTTATAATATAAAAACCCCCCCTTTCCCCCTCCCTATCCCCCCCCACCCCATCCCTTCTATCCCTCCCCCCTCCCTTGACTTCCGCTATTTGACAAACATTAATCTTAGCATATTCAACATTCTTTGAAGGCGAGATCCCTTTAAATAAGAAGTTCAGCATTAACACTTCACTAACATTACACATATTTAAAAATCTAGAAAATATAGATTAATTAGATTAAAACAATTTAGTTAATTAAACTTCTTCAAAAATAGATATACTAACTTTTAGTAACCTACTTAATATCAAAAAGCAAAGATAGACAATTTTTAATACATTCTTAAACATTCTTAAACATCTTAAATTAAGCTTAATACATTCTCTTTAAAATTTAATCTATACCTCAATTATATACTCTTCATTTTAATAATGATAATTAACCATATGACTAACCTTAAATCTTAAGCTATACATCAATTATAGATTCTTCAGTTTAATAATAATAATAAACCATATAACTATTCATACACTTACTTAAGTACATTCTAATTCTAATTCAACTGAGCACTAATTGAAATTTCTTGCTTTGGTATTCCCAAGGAAGGAATGGAGGAAATGGGTTGATTTTATACAATATGTTTGTTGTCCTCTGCTGAATCTTTAAATCTTAAAGCGCTCCATGGCATTGGACCTGGGTACCTTCGAGACCAACGTCTGCCACCAGTAGCCTCCCACCGACCAGTCCGCTCCCAAAGAGAAGGTCTCCTCAGGGTGCCATCGGCCAAGTTATGTCAGCTGGCGACACCCAGGGGGAGGGCCTTCTCTGTGGGAGCCCCTGCCCTTTGCAATGAACTGCCCCCGGAAATGCGTAAGATCTCCGACCTCCGTGTATTTCGCTGTGTCCTCAAAACCTTGTTGTTCCGCCAGGCTGGGCTATCAATGTAATGATTTTAACTGGATGTTTTAAATTTGGGGTTTTTAAATTTGGGGGTTTTATATTTGAGCCAAAATTATTTAATAATTTTAATAATTTTTAATTTTTGTTTGTCTTTGTGCTTTTAATAGGCCGTACACCGCCCTGAGTCCTTCAGGAGAAGGGCAGTATAGAAATAAAATTATTATTATTATTATTATTATTTAATATTTTACTATTTTTAAGAATTACTCAATTCCATCATAATTCTAATAGCCCAAATATCTAAAAACACGAACAAAGCCAATTGTTAACAAAATTTAATCAGTCCCGGGATGATATCTCAAAGTGCCCCAAATTTCCTCTTTTGTAATACTGGAATCTGGGATCTTTCAAGAACCTGGATTGTGGGAGATCTTGGCTTTCTCTGTAAGGTACATTACTGAAGGAGATGGCCCTGGTCATCGATCAGGTGGCTTTAGAAAGCAATATTTCTTGGACCAAGTTTCCCCACCCTCCGTTGGTCAGTCCCTAATCAACTCACAACTGGACTACTGCAATGCACTCTACATGGGGCAGCCCTTGAAGAGTGTTCAGAAGCTACAGCTGGCCTAGAGTGTGCCAGTGGGGGTAGTTTTGGGGGCCCCACTGTTCTGCGAGCTGCATGGGTTATCAGTCTGCTTCCGGGTTCAATTCAAGAGGTTGGGGATTCTCTTTAAAGCCCTCCCTCCCTCCCTCCAAGTTACTTGTCTCACCCCACTGGGATTGGCCCATCCCATTGGCGCCGGCAGAGGAGGCATGATGAGGGTCCCATCAGCCTGATTTTTCCAGCCAGCAAGATCGGAAGAGGGCCTTCTCTGCTGTGGCTCCTGCCCTGGGGATCATCTCATCTCTGAGATTGGTCCCAACCGTCCTATCCTTTCGTCAGGACATAAAGACCTCCCCTCGGGGAGAAGGGCGGTCAAACAGTGTTGACTGGCGGCCCCCAGGGGGAGAGCCTTCTCTGTGGGGGCACCTACCATCTGGAACGAGCTCCCCCCTGAGATAAGGAGTTTACATGACCTGGGTACTTTTCGCCGCGCCTTGAAAACATTTTTATTTGAACAAGCTGGGCTGGCTTAACCTCCTTTATTTTGGGTTTTTAAATTTTTATAATTATAATTGGATATTTAAACTGTTGAGCCAAATTATTTAATTTGTTTTCATGATTTTTTTAACTTTTGTATTTATTGTATCTTATTCTGGCTGTTCACCGCCCTGAGTCCTGTCTGGGAGTAGGGCAGTATACAAATTTAATAAATAAATAAATAAATAAATAAATAAATAAATAAATAAATAAATAAAATAAATGCAATAAAACTGAAACTGAAACCTAGTTCTGCTAGTCAGCTTGGGACCCCAGTGGGGGAATCAATGCAACGGAGGGGGTGAAGTAATAACAGATCCCATCTTCCCCCCTCCCCTCACCCTCCCCATGTTGTTGGTTTTAAGATTTGTTTTTAACTTTTGATGTTGTAGCTGATATGTAACTCTAAACCACCCAGAGTTACCCTACAGTAAGATGGGGGAAAATAGATTGGAAAGAGAGAGAGATAGCAGATAGATAGATAACTGATTGATAGATAGATAGCAGAGAGAGAGAGATCGCAGATAGATAGATAGATAGATAGATAGATAGATAGATAGATAGATAGATAGATAGATAGATAGATAGATGATCTATCTTCTATTTGAAGAGCCTTGGTGGCGCAGGGGACTAATGTGCTGTTAAAGTAGCACTTAGTTGCCAGCTGCCTGCAATTACTGCAAGTTCAAATCTCACCAGGCTCAAGGTTGACTCAGCTTTCCATCCTTCCGAGGTAGGTAAAAGGAGGACCCAGATTGTGGGGGCTGACTTTGTATAAAAAAGAACACCGCTTAGGGGGGACCGAAAGCCCTACTAAGCAGGTATGTACAAAAGTATGAAGGCTATTGCTTAATGCATTGTAAGCCACCCTGAGTCTCCGGAGAAGGGCAGCATATAAATCCAACTAATAAATAAATAAATAAATGATAGATAAATAGAGAGAGAGAGATTAGATAGAGAGAGAGAGCAGATAGAGAGAGAGAGAGATAAATAGACATAGATAGAGATAGATAGAGATAAAGAGATAAATAGACAGACAGAGAGAGAGAGCAGATAGAGATAGATAGATGATAGATAGATAAATAGAGATTAGAGAGAGAGAGAGCGGATATATATAGAGATAGATAGATGATAGATAGAGATTAGAGAGAGAGAGCAGATAGAGATAGATAGAGATAGAGATAGAGAGATAAATAGACATAAATAGAGATTGATAGAAATAAAGAGATAAATAGACAGAGAGAGAGAGCAGATAGAGATAGATAGATGATAGATAGATAAATAGAGATTAGAGAGAGAGAGAGCGGATATATATAGATAGATGATAGATAGAGATTAGAGAGAGAGAGTAGATAGAGATAGAGATAGAGAGATAAATAGACATAAATAGAGATCGATAGAAATAAAGAGATAAATAGACATAGAGAGAGAAAGTAGATAGAAATAGATTGATGGAGATGGATAAATAGAGATAGATAGAGATAGATTGATAGAGATAGATAAGTAGAGATAGATAGAGATGAGAGAGAGAGAGAGAGAGAGAGAGATAGGGACAACTGCAGGAAGGGGTTGCTGTCATGGCTACCAATCTCCTCCAGTGTTGGAAGTATGGTATGTGTGCTTCTAAGCAAAATGGGAAAGGTGTCCACGCCAGACTCTATATTTCTCTTGAATTTCCCTCTTTGTTGTTCAGGAGGAGACGCCTTGTGAGTTGCCGTCCCAGTTCTCCTCTTCTGCTTCCACGTTCTCGGGTCTCTGCTAGACATCAGCTCAACGTATCTATGGTGGAAGAGCCACTATTACTAAATGTTTGTCCGTCAGGCTGAGATTGAACAAATAGCAGCACCAACTGGAGGTTGGGGAGCTGGTCGGCCTGAAATATTACATTTAGGATATTATTATTTCAATGTTGGAATATTTTTAAAAGCTTCTGTGGCTGGACTTCCGGGAGGCCAATAGCATCTGGATGATGCTATCAGGAAGTCCAGTGGCTATAATCGCTGCAAACTTTTTTTCACTGTGTTTTTGGCAGGGAACGTTTGCGTGCAACGCTGGATATACAGACAAGATTTTTATGAGTTGTTGTTGTTAGTTGTGAAGTTGTGTCCGACCCATCGCGACCCCATGGACCACGTTCCTCCAGGCCTTCCTGTCCTCTGCCATCCTCTGGAGTCCATTTACGCTCACTTTGACTGCTTCAGTGACTCCATCCAGCCACCTCGTTCTCTGCTGCCTCCTTCTTCTTTTGCCCTCCATCGTTCCCAGCATTAGGCTCTTCTCCAGGGAGTCCTTCCTTCTCATTAGGTGGCCAAAGGATTTGAGTTTCCTCTTCAGGATCCGGCCTTCTAAAGAGCAGTCAGGGTTGATCTCCTCTAGGACTGACCGGTCTGATGGCCTTGTAGTCCAAGGGACTCGCAGGAGTCTTCTCCAGCACCAGAGTTCAAAGGCCTCCATTCTTTGGCACTCAACCTTCCTTATGGTCCAACTTTCCCAGCCATCCATTGCAACTGGGAAAACCATCGCCTTGACTATACACACTTTTGTTGGCAGGGTGATGTCTCTGCTTTTTAGTATGCTGTCTAGATTTGCCATAGCTTTCCTCCCCAGGAGCAAGCATCTTTTAATTCCTTGGCTGCAGTCCCCATCTGTGGTGATCTTGGAGCCCAGGGAAATAAAATCTGTCACTCCCTCCATTTCTTCCCCAACTATCTGCCAGGAATTGAGAGAGCCGGATGCCATGATCTTAGTTTTATGGATTAGGGTTTCCTAATTTTTATTTCACCATTCCAGATCTGGCACCTCATTTGGCAAAGGGGCACCTGGAAGAAATACGATCTAACAATGCCGAGCCCGTTTGCAAAAATGCAGACTTCTGCCTTTAACGCCTCTCACGTTAACTGCTTTGTTTCTCTGCCTCAGTTTCTCCCTGAGGAATAATGTAGTCGTGCATGAGATTTTCCCTCTTGCAAAAAAAGAGAGAGGGTTTTGGCCCTTTAAGAAACGAATGCACAATTGTTTATAGGACTGATTCTCTGCTTTCTTGTACAGTCGTGGCCAAAATGGTGAAAAACTTTTGGGAAAAGTGTATTTTTGAGGTTTGATGGCTAATAACACCACTTTTTTGGGGAGGAATTTCAAGATAATCTTATTCCGCTGCTGGAATGGCCTGGGAATAGCCCAGACCTTCACCCAATTGGAAATCTATGGAACCAACTAAAGAAACTGGTTAGCTGGAAGGGAGGGGGGAGGGAGGAGAAAGGTAGGTAGGTAGCTAGATAGGAAGGAAGGAAGGAAGGAAGGAAGAAGATAAGGAAGGAAGGTCGGAAGGAAGGAAGGAAGGAAGGAAGGAAGGAAGGAAGGAAGGAAGGAAGGAAGGAAGAAGAAAGAAAGGAAGAAGGAAGGAAGAAGATAAGAAGGAAGGAAGGTCGGAAGGAAGGAAGGAAGGAAAAAAGGAAGGAAGAAGATAGGAAGGAAGGAAGAAGAAAGAAAGGAAGGAAGGAAGGTCGGAAGGAAGGAAGGAAGGAAAATAGGAAGGAAGGAAGAAGAAAGGAAGGAAGGAAGGAAGAAGATAAGAAGGAAGGAAGGTCGGAAGGAAGAAAGGAAGGAAGGAAGGAAGGAAGGAAGGAAGGAAGGAAGGAAGGAAGGAAGGAAGGAAGGTAGGTAGGTTAGGTACAATAGTGGCCAAAATTGTGAAAACCTTTTGGGAAAAGTGAATTTTTGAGATTTGATGGCTAATAACACCACTTTTTTTTGGAGTTTCAAGATAATCCTATTCCGCTGCTGGAATGGCCTGGGATTAGCCCAGATCTTCACCCAATGGAAAATCTATGGAGCCAGCTAAAGAAACTTGTTAATCAGAAGGGACCTAGCAATAAAACCCAGTTAATAGAAGCCATCATTCAATCTTGGTTCCAGATAACAGCCGCAGAACTGAAAGGCTTGGTTCACTCCATGGGAAGACATTGTAAAGGCCGTAATTCATGCTAAAGGTTACTTAACTACGTATTAACTGACATGGGGATCATTTTTGTATATCTCGTCTTTTCTACGTGTTTCCCTTTTCTTCTTTGTACTGTAGCTGCTATTCTAATAGCAAATCCTCCCTAAAAGCGATTGCATTACATTCTTGATTCAATGATCTTTCCATTGATATATAATTTGATGGTACTACTCCAGAGATGGGTTTTAGCAGGTTCTGACCAGTTCTGGAGAACCGGTAGCGGAAATTTTGAGTAGTTCGGAGAACCGGTAGTAAAAATTCTGACTGGCCCCGCTCCCATCTGTTGTCTGCCTCCCGAGTCCCAGCTGATTGGGAGGAAATGGGGATTTTGCAATATTCCTCCCCCTGGAGTGGGGAGGGAATGGAGACTTTGCATTATCCTTCCCCTGGAGTGGGGTGGGAATGGAGATTTTGAAGTAACTTTCCCCTGGAGTGGAGAGGAATGAAGATTTTACAGTATCCTTCCCCTGGAGTGGTTTGGGAATGGGGATTTTACAGTATCCTTCCCCTGGTGTGGGGAGGGAATGGAGACTTTGCATTATCCTTCCCCTGGAGTGGGGTGGGAATGGAGATTTTACAGTATCCTTCCCCTGGTGTGGGGAGGGAATGGAGACTTTGCATTATCCTTTCCCTGGAGTGGGGTGGGAATGGAGATTTTACAGTATTCTTCCCCTGGTGTGGGGAGGGAATGGAGACTTTGCATTATCCTTCCCCTGGAGTGGGGTGGGAATGGGGATTTTACAGTATCCTTCCCCTGCCATGTCCACCAAGAACCGGTAGTAAAAAAATTTGAAACCACACACTGTACTACTCCCCCACCCCAAAAAAGTGGTGTTATTAGCTAGTTTTAGAAAAATACACTTTTGCCAAAAGGTTTCCACAATTTTGGCCCCTACTATAATTCACTTCCGAATTCGCTTTTCTACTGCAAAGAAAATCCAGGAAGAATTTATGGTAGCCCCTTTTTCTGATGTTGAGGGGAAAAAAAAGAATGAAAATCACTTTTTTTTCCCCTGCCTTAACAAAATTCTTGGCCGTGTCATCCTGCTGGAAAAAATGGGGGCATTTTCTGAGGCCAAGAATTCATTCATCCCTAAAATTGTTTTATTCTACCTTGGCAGATGGCCTGGAAAATTGAAAAACCTGTTGTAATTTCCACGTAGACATCACAAGTTAAAGCAGAAAAAAAATGTTTTCTTCTTCTTCTGTTTCAATTTCTTCCTGCCTGAATCACGTACCGGCAGTCCTTGACTGTTTCATTTAGCGACCGTTTGGCACGGGGGGGAAAATGGTCATGGATGACCGTTTTTCACACTTACGACCCATAGTTCATGGGATCAAAATTCAGACGCTTGGCAACTGACTCGTATTTATGACGGTTTGCAGCATCCCGGGGTGATCCTCCTTTTGTGACCTTCCGACAAGCAACGCCGATGGGGGATTAGCAGGATCCATGTTAATGACCATGTTACTAATTTAACAACTGTGGTGATTCACTTAACAATTGTGGCAAGCAGAGTCGTAAAACAAAACAAACTCCCTTAACAAGCCTTAGCAACGGAAATTTTAGGTTCAGTTGTGGTCATAAGTTAAGGACTACTTGCATTTCTTTAAAAATCCTTATTCTGGAGCAGGTGAATGCCTTATGGAGAAGCGCTGAGGATGCAACTCCGAGAGTTTCTATTATTAATAATCACATTTAATTGGATCCATCGCCTTGCATTCCTCTGAGCTGCTCCAGATGTTTAATACGATTCTTTCTCCCTCCCCCCCCCCGTGTTATTATTTTAAAAGTATTAATAATTTATCTTCGCATGTAAGGCTGGCAGCCCTTCCGAAACGATCTGACGCCTGATCTAAATGCAGTCATAAAAATAAATATTAATATTTAAATATCGACAAACAAGTGGAACAAGAAGGAGAGGAAACGTTTTTGCCTGGGTGACATCCGGTGGCTATTTCCCTTTGGTTATCTCACGCATACCTCACCCCACCCCCAAAAATACCCTGTTACCCCCAAAATACCACCTACTCAGAAAGTAAATCCTAGCTTGATTTTTACACGTGCTCCCAATATAAGCCCTAATTAAGATTCCACCCACTCCAGAGTGCACGGGTAAAAATTAAGCTAGGGTAGGGATGGGGGGTGTTGGAGCTGCCCTACTATTTACCTTTGGAAAGTTGTAGCCAGGCCTGCCACACCCCGACACCTGCCTCGCCGTCCCGTTTCTTCCGCAGCTGGCAAGGCTTTCCCGAAGGCCTCTGTAGCTCCGTATCGACCTGGAGCTCTGTTATCGGCTGCAGAGGCCTTCGGTAAAGAATTGTTGGCTCTAGAAGAAGTTTCTGAAGGTCTTTGACAGTGAAAAGGAGGCCGGGGATGACGCACGCAAGCGAGATTAGTCAGTGGATGACATCCCCTGAAAATAAGACCTGGTGCCTTTTTTGGTGAGAAAATAATATAAGACAGGGTCTTATTTTTGGGGAAACACGGGATAGATAGATAGATGATAGATAGATAGATAGAGAGAGAGAGAGAGAGAGAGAGAGAGAGAGAGATGGAGATGATAAATAGATAGATAGAGAGAGAGAGAGAGAGAGAGATACCCAGTTTCCCCCAAAATAAGACCTCCTCTGATAATAAGCCCAATCGGGCTTTTGAGCGCATGGCAATAAGGCCAAGAGCTTATTTCAGGGTTCAAAAAACATATAAGAGAGGGTCTTATTTTCGGGGAAACATGATAGATAGATAGATAGATAGATAGATAGATAGATAGATAGATAGATAGATAGAGATAGATAGGATAGATAAGGTAGATTGATGGATGATAGATGGATGGATTGGATAGACAGACAGTCAAATAGATAGATATGGATGGATGATAGATGATAGATGATAGATAGATAGATAGATAGATAGATAGATAGATAGATAGATAGATAGATAGAGGTACCATGTTTCCCCGAAAATATGACTCTGTCTTATATTTTCTTGAACCCTGAAATAAGCACTTGGCCTTATTGCCATGTGCTCAAAAGCGTGATTGGGCTTATTATCAGGGGAAGTCTCATTTTGGGGGAAACAGGGTGTATCCCTCTCTCTCTCTCTCTCTCTCTCTCTCTCTCTCTCTCTCTCTCTCTCTACCATGTTTTTCTATTGAGACACCTGGCTCAGAGGTTAATTCAACTGCCTAACACGCAGGAAGCTCAAGTTCGAATCCGAAGAACGATATGGCTAGCTATATAGCTTGAAATAGATCTATATTAGTCTCCCTTTATTTCTTTATCAGCAAAATAAATTTGGTATACATTTTTTTGTCGTGAATGTGACTTCTTTAAGGGCTCCTGGATTGGAGCTGAAAGGCAAAAGGGAACACAATACCCCCTCCCACATGTTGGGGTAGAGCAGGTGTCTCGATAGAAAAACACTTAATCTCTCCCCTGGCTCAAGCTGATGAAGGGAGGAGAACTTGTGGCTCAGAGGTTAATTCAACTGCCTAACATGCAGGAAGTCCAAGTTTGAATCTGAGTAAGGGTATCGGTAGCTGATGAAATAGATCTATACTAGTCTCCCTATATAATATTTCACACCATTTGATAGTTTACAATCAACTGTATGGTATTTGAACCCAAAGTCGCTTTGGATAGCAAGGTGGACAGAAGATAAATTTAGATAAATATCTAAATGAAAGAAAGATGCATCAGGAGCCTACCAGCCGTCCTCCAGCTCTGGGATAAACAGGGAAATAAATAAGAGAAATATCTGAACGAAGGCAGTAAAAAAACAAAAACAAAACCCAGATCTATATCATTGCCAAGAAAATGTCATGAACATTTCTTGAGCCCACCTTGAGAACGGCTTCATCTCCACCTTTAAGGAAGTCCATAAATAAATAAATCCAACAAAATTCTCCAGAAATCCACTCAATTCCACCGTGTCAGCTTACTCAACTCTTGGGGTGTCTTCCTGATGTTGGGGTGACATCTCCCAGAGTTCCCAACCAAGGTGGACCCGGGAACCTTGAGTTGCTCCATCCTCTATGGAGGTCCACCAGGTTTAAAGAAGGCTTTAGAAGGATACCGATGAGAAAACAGTTACTCAGGGCATTTGATGTGTTGGTGGATATGAGGTTTCTCAAGAGGTTAAGACTTGAAAACAAGTATTTATTTATTTATTTATTTATTTATTCATTCATTCATTCATTCATTCATTCATTCATTCATTCATTCATCCAATTTGTATGCCGCCCCTCTCCGAAGACTCATGGCGGCTCACTATGTATTTAAAATCATTATAAAAAAAAACATTTTAAGAGTAATGTTAAGTAAATGAGGAGCTGAAGAAGCTTCTCGGAGGAGAAGCGAAAACGTCTTCAAAGAAAAACCAGAAAGTCTGATTGCCTCTTGGTGGGGAAAAAAAAGCACTTTTGGGACAAGTAAATAAGTAGCAGATGAATAAATAATTTGGATGTTGACCACGTAACTTGCATTTAACAAAACTGTAAAAAAAAAAACAAAGGGCCATAAGTCAGGTTTTTCATTGGGGGTGTAACTTTGAATGCTCACTAAATGGACTCTTGTAAGTTAAGGACAATCTGCCCTGCTAGTAATCCATGTATGGTATGCCAAACTCTAAATAAATCAAAGCCATCACCTGAACGGCCCCAATGCCAATCAATCTGCATTGGGAAGGGGACAGGTTTTACATGTTTTAAAGCAGCCCCCCCCAAACCCCCCCAGTCCATGGACCGGCCCCAGTCTCGGGCATTTCTCCTTGGTACCTTTCTCCATGGAACCAGTCCCTGGTGCCCAAAAGGGTTGGGGGGGGCACTGTTTTAAAAAATGCACCCATCTACCTACTTCGCGTTTATTCATTTGTTCTTTCCTCCCTCCCTCCCTTCCTTCACATTCCCATCTCCTTCCTTCCTTCCTTCTTTCTTTCCCTCCTTATCATCTTTCCTCCTTCCTTCCCTGCTTTTCCTTCCTTCCTCCCTCCCTTCCTTCCTTCTTTCCTTCCTTCCTTCTTTCCCTCCTTATCACCTTTCCTCCTTCCTTCCCTGCTTTTCCTTCCTTCCTTCCTTCCTTCCTCCCTTCCTTCCTTCTTTCCCTCCTTATCACCTTTCCTCCTTCCTTCCCTGCTTTTCCTTCCTTCCTTCCTTCCTTCCTTCCTTCCCATGGAACGGTTCTAGGTCTGGTTCCAGAACGCCCGAGCCAAATTCCGACGGAACCTCTTACGCCAGGAGAACACGGGAGTGGACAAGGCGTCCGATCCGACCCTCCAGGCGGGCACTCCATCGGGACCAGCTTCGGAGATCTCCAACACCTCCCTGAGCCCCTCCAGGACGCCCACCACCCTCACGGATCTGACGAACCCTAGCATGCCTTCCGTGACTTCGGTCTTGAATTCCGTGTCCAGCAGCTTGGACGTCCACGAATCCCGCAGCCCTTCACAGACCACGCTGACCAACCTTTTCTGATGACCACTCGATTCCCCGCTCCCCCCCCCCAAGGACGGGGCGGGGAGGGGTTCTCTGTCTCCTTTTTAAGGAAGGAAATTATTCTTAGTCAAATTCCAAATGGATTTTTTTTTTTTAAAACAAAGAAAGAAATAAAACTTGGGACCGATCAAATCCGGCCGGGTCTGCCGTGGATTGGAGGAGTGTGACTTGAAACGACAACTGCCCACACAACATTTGTGTCAATGTACAGTTTTATTATGGACTGGGCCAGGGAAATGGCAATTAATTTAAGTTGGCTGAAGCTTGTGTAATTTTTTCAGAGACTGCCACGTGCCTTATTTACTGTCCCATTCCTTTTCTCCTACCCCCCGGCTTTTGATTTCTCTCTCTCTCTCTCTGTATATTTATGACAACGTCCGAGACCACTTTGCAAACTACAAAAAAAAAAAAAAGAAAAAGAAAAAAGAGGGGGTGGGAGGGGGGCGGGAGGGGGCGGGGGAGAGAAGTGAAAATGTTAATACGAGTTTTTGCTACTTTAAATTAAGTCCTAAACTTTTCAACTGGTCGTTCTGATGTCTTAGAATGGAAACTCAAGAGAAGTGACAACGTTTGTTCCGCTATCAAAATTTGTAAAAAAGGAAAGAAAAAAAAATCTAACCAATAATAAAGCCACTTAACGGAAACTACCTCCACATTAGTTGCCCTTGCGATGAAAGATGAGAGAATCTGGATTTGGGCGAGGAGGAGGAGGAGGAGGAGGAGGAAGAGGAAGAGGTGGAAGGAAGGAGAAGGAGAAGAGGAAGGAACAGTGGAAAGGGAGGAGGAGGAGGAAAAAGAGGAAGAGGTGGAGGGGAGGAGGAGAAGGAAAAGGGGATGAGGAAGAAATGGTGGAAAAGGAGGAGGAAAGAGAGAAGAGGAAGGAATGGTGGAAAGGGAGGAGGCGGAGGAAGAGGAGGAGGAGGAGAATAGGGATGAACAGTGGAAAGAGGAGGAAGAGGAGGAGGAGGAGGAGAAGAGGAAGGAATGATAGAAAAGGAGGAGAAGGAGGAGGAAGAAGAGAAAGGAGGGTGTTCTGGCCCCGTTCCCAGGAATACCCACCCTCAGACAGTCAAGAGTCTAATGAACTGGCAGGCAACCAAGTAAGCTGATAACAAAGCTTGGCAGCAATCCCCGCAGCTGCTTGCCAAAGCCTTTATTAATAGTTCAGTCAAATACACACCACCAAAATGTCCAGAGCTGAGACGCAGGGCCGATTCGAAACCGGGATCCATGAATCTTTGTTTTGTTCGTCACAAAGATACAGGCTGCAATCTCTCTCTTTTATAGCCTGTGGGGTGTGGTCCACCAGCTAATCACGACCACGCCTTTTCCTCTGCTGGGCTCTCCTGTCTTTCCGACGCTGGCGAGGATCCAACCAAAACTCACTCCCCTCATCAATGTCCTCCTGTGGCTGCGAAGACGAGCTTGGCTCTAGGCCTATCTCCTGCTCTTCGGGGTCCTCCGGAGGCATTGCCAGAGAGGAGAGTCCTGGAGAAGGAGGCCTTGCCAACTCCTTTCCCTCACTCTCAGAGTCCTCCCCTGCTGATGACGCAGGCTCAGGCAACGGAGCCACAACAGAGGGACGGAGGAGAAGGAGAAGGAGATGTGGAAGGAATGGTGGAAAAGGAGGAGGAGGAGAAGAAGAGGAAGGAATGGTGGAAATGGGGAGGAGGAGAGGAAGGAAGGCAGGCTGGAAAGGGAGGAAGAGGAGAAGGAGAAGAGGAAGGAATGTTGGAAAGGGAGGAGGAGAAGGAGAAAAGGAAGGAACGGAAAGGGAGGCGGAGGAGGAAGGGGAAGAGAAGGAGAAGGAGACGACAAAGGAATGGTGGAACTGTGGGGGGGGGTGGGTGGAGAAAAAAATGGAGAGACCCTCAAGAACCTTTCTTGGACTTCTCTCCACCACAAGACTGAGAACAAGCTAGGATTTTCCTCCTTTTCCACTTCCCAAAGAGAGATTAATTCTGGTGAAATGTTAACCCTTTTTCAACACCCCGATGCCCTCCGTATCACTGGACTACAACTCCCATAAGGCGCTAGGCAAATGCCCAAAGCCAAACCTCCCTCCCTCCCTCCTCAATCCTTTAATGCTTTTACTGTAATTCCACAAACGATGTCAAAGACGAGAAGGTAATTTGGGCAACCTACGACATCTTTGGACGTCTCTCCTGGTCGGGAAAAAGGGGATGGAATATTTTTAGTTTCCCCCAAAGAGATCTCTCAAGTTTTTTCTCCTACCTAGTTCCTGATATTTCCAGCTTCATTCTACTTCTTCTGACCCAGAATCTCTACTGCGCTGAGTAGATCGAATAGCGATTTTACTACTATGTTTTGGTTTAGTTTTGGCTCTAAAAATATCCTTGATCAGTAAGTTTCTACAGAGATTCTCCATCGTCCAGGTCATGGTTGTCCCAAAGGTGCAACTGGACTTTTTTTTGGTTCTTTTTTTCTCTTGAAGAGGTTTTGCTTCTCACCCTTAGAGGCTTCTTCAGTTCTCATCCAAGAAGCTTCTTCACTCAGAACCTGAAGAAGCTTCTTGGATGAGAAGCGAAACCTCTTCAAGAAAAAAAACAAAGAAAGAAAGGACCTTTGGGACACTGAGCAGGTCTCTCCTCAAGAGAAGATCGGGTGAAGAAGGTTACAAAAAAAAAACCTGACCCCAAACTGAAGATTTGGCCAATGTAAGCGGATCAGATTTTGACGTGCAAAGGCTATTTTAAGGGTGAGAAATCTTCCGTGTCAGGGGTGTCAAAATCGATTTCATTGAGGGCTGCATCGGGGTTTTTGGGGGGGAGATGGGGGTGTTGCCGGGGTGGGCATGGGCGTGGCCAGCTCAACGTCACTCATGTTGGGGGCACCTGTGGTAGCCAAGTGCTAAGGCAGGACTTCCTCAGACCTTCCCTCACTCTCATTATAATCTTCCTTCCTTCCTTCCTTCCTTCCTTCCTTCCTTCCTTCCTTCCTTCCTTCCTTCCTTCCTTCCTTCCTTCCTTCCTTTCTTTATTGGTTTGATTTATATGCCGCCCTTTCTCCGGAGACTCAGGGTGGCTTACAATGCGTTAAGCAATAGCCTTCATGCTTTTGTATATACTTGCTTAGTAGGGCTTTCGCCCCCCCCCCCCAAGCAGTGTTCTTTTTTATTCAAAGTCAGCTTATTGCCCCCACAATCCGGGTCCTCATTTTACCTACCTCGAAAGGATGGAAGGCTGAGTCAACCTTGACCCTGGTGAAATTTGAACTTCCTTCCTTCCTTCCTTCCTTCCTTCCTTCCTTCCTTCCTTCCTTCCTTCCTTCCTTCCTTCCTTCCTTCCTTCCTTCCTTCTCTCTCTCTTTTTCTTTTTTCTTTCTTTCCTTCTTTCTTTCCTTCCTTCTCTCTCTTTCTTTTTTCTTTCTTTCTTTCCTTCCTTCTTTCTTTCCTTCCTTCTCTCTCTTTCTTTTTTCTTTCTTTCTTTCCTTCTTTCTTTCCTTCCTTCCTTCCTTCCTTCTCTTCTTTTTCTTCCCCTGTTCATTCTCCTTCCTTCTTCCCGTCTTCCTTTCTTTTCCTTTGTCTTTCCTCTTTCTCCTTTGGAAACATTTCTCCTTTTGTTTTGCTTTGAGTTGGTTTTGCTAGCCCTCTGCCAGAGAAAACAGAGCCTAGAGGGGGGCGTGCCCCTCCCCCAATCCGGGCCCTGTTTTTGGCCACAATGACCTCCTGCAACCCTGGGCCAGCGAAATCGGGACACATGTGTGGCCCTCCCGAGGTCCGTTTTCACTGGCAGGCTGGTTGTTTGCTGTTTCCAGAGTGGCCTTGTGTCTGACAACCCTGGTCTGTATTCTCGCTGGGTAAATTTTGGTAGCGTTTGGTCCACCCCTCTACGGAGATGATTATCTAGATCAGTGATGGTGAACCTTTTTGGTGCCAAGTGCCAAACGCACCTGCTTGGACCCCCAAAATGCAATGTGAGCCCCCCACGTGCATGCATCTCTCCGTCACACGTGCGCAAGAGTCCCGCGAATGAACATGCATCTCCCACACATGTGTCCCGGGCCCCCTGCGCTCCGTTTTGGCTTCCAGGTTGGTGCAGGTGGCTTTCCAGGCCCAAAATGGGGCGCAGGAGGCGCATACGCGAACCCCCAAAATGCAATGCAAGCCCCCCCTGCGCATCCCACCTTCCGTGCATGCCCATATGTGTCCCCCGCATGTGCCCCACCCCCCACACATGAGCAGCACAGACTCATAGACCACCCGGCCGGCGGGAGGCATGCACGCAAGCACAGTGGAGCTGGGCTGGGGTGACAGTTGGCAACTGGATTTTCTTGGGAAAAACATTTTGCTTCTCCTCCAAGAAGCTTCTGAAGCTTCTTGGATGAGAAGCTTCTTGTACATTGACAAGGGGGAAAAAGTCCTGTTGCGTTTTGGAAAAAGAGCCTTTGGGAGTTTGGTGCACCAAAGCTTTTGGGTCAAAGGCAGGGGTCAGCAACCTGCGGCTCTGGAGCCACATGTGGCTCTTTCACCCCTCTGCTGCGTCTCCCTGTCACTCACAATATGCATTACTGAGCCTGAGTGGCATAGGAGGCTAATGCCTCCTTCTAAGACAGTAGTTAACATCCAGCTGCCTGCAATTACTGCGAGTTCAATCCCAGCCAGGCTCAAGGTCGACTCAGCCTTCCATCCTTTCTAAGGTGGGTAAATTGAGGACCCAGTTTGTGGGGGCAATGAGCTGGCTTTGTATAAATATGCAAAAAGTATGAAGGCTATTGCTTGACGCATTGTAAGCCGCCCTGAGTCTCCGGAGAAAGGTGGCATATAAATCAAATTTTAAAAAAAAAATACAACCGCCAATGTGCGACACTCGCCGGCACACGATTTATTGAGCTTTTCGACTTCCGGTAGGCCAACCATGGTTAAATCCAAGAAAAGAAAAGTTTCAGAAGAAAACAGAACGTTGAATTCAACTACAGATGCTAGTTTTGTGGCCGCTCAAGAAATAATCAGGCCCGGGAAGGGTTTTGTGGCTCCCGGTGTTTTCTTTTCTGTGGGAAACAGGTCCAAATGGCTCTTTTTAATGTTTAAGGTTGCAGACCCCTGGTCTGAGGGAAACACCAACAGGAAGCAAGACGGACTGAGATTCGAGGGAGTGTGAAATTTTACCCAGCGCTGATTCTAGCTGGCTTCGTTTCAGGTCCTCCTGGGGCTGCCTTCGCTAATCATCTCTTGCCTCATTTTTTCAAAGCCACCTGCTTTCCTTTCTGACGTGATCCTCTTTCCTGATTCTGATTGTCTCGTTTCTCTCCCGGGAGACCCTCAGCTCCAGGAATAAAACGCTGCTACCTCCCCCAGCCTTCAGCCCCGGAGGCTTTTGTAGCCGATGGACCACTGTTGAAACAACAGCTCGGGATTGCGTCAGTGACCCATCCTTCTCTTTTTTGGCACCGTGCAACTTTTAAAAAAAACAAGCCTCAAGAGGAAGAGAAATCCCCCTCCCCGGGAATGGCGATTAACTCGGCCATCTCTACCACCAAGAGCATATGTAGTTGCTCTTCTCTGCACTTTTTCCAAAGTCTCAACATCTTTTTTTTGGGTAATGTGGCGACCAAAACTGAATGCAGTTATTCCAGGTGTGGCCTTACTAAAGGCTTTATAAAGCGGTACGAATCCTTCACGTGATTTTGAAGGAATCAGTCGAGGAATCCCTCGCCGAGAAGCAGGCCTGGCTTGGCAGGGCTTCTTCATTGCAGCCGTTCCCCAAATTCTCTGCTCAACGCACATCTGGCCGGCCTCCAGTTTTGCAGCTGTGTCCCGGCCGAAAAGTAGAGGAGGAAACTGGGCAGGTTTGAGCCAATGGTTTGGCAGTCTTTCGTCCTGGAAAGCCAACTGTCTGGGTTAAGAAATTTGGGGTGTTGCTTCTTGTCCTGCCTTCTGGTGCTTTGGAGAATACGTTGACCCCCCTCTTCTTCATGGTAGCCCCTCAAATATTGGAACACCGCTATCATGTCAACAAGACACTGAGGCACTTAGACAAAACACAAAACACATCTTAGACAAAATGATCTTCTGTGCACGGTGAAATTATTCACATGCAAACGGTTTTAAGAATGAGAAGGGAAAGGGAAACGAAAAAGGGATGGCCATTTGTCTAAAATGGTATAGGGCAGCGTTGGTGAATCTTTTTGGCAAAATGAGAGTGCACCTCGTGGGGGAGCGGCTTTTCTAACCACTAAGCCTGCCGGCCTCAATTCTACTCTGAGGAAAAGAGTTCATTTCTCATCTATCCTGCAGTGTTGCTAAAGCTCTTGGCACGGACGGGGGAGTTTAAAAGGTTCCTTGGCAAGGGGCCAAGCTGGCACATCTCACCCTCTCTGGGTTTTTTTTGCGGGGGGGGGGGTTCCCTTCCATCCTTCAAAAGTTTGCGCGGAGGTGGAAAGGGTGAGGAGGACCTGGGGAAACTGCCAGAAGCAGGTCTGTGGGGAATCGGTGCAAAAGCAATTAGCAGAAGGGCCCTGCTGGATTGCGAATCCTTCTGCAGAGAGTTCAAGTCCCCGAACGGCAACTAGCAACCCTTGGGCGAGATCTGGCCTGCTGGATTCATCGTAGCGTTTCCAAATCCTTGATTGTGGACCACCAAAAATGGAAAAGACGGAATAATAGAATCACAGAGTTGGAAGGGACCTTGGAGGTCTTCTAGTCCAACCCCCTGCTTAGGCAGGAAACCCTCCACCACTTCAGACAGATGGTTATCCAACCTCTTCTTAAAAACTTCCAGTGTTGAAGCATTCACAACTTCTGGAGGCCAGTTGTTCCACAGATTAATTGTTCTCACTGTCAGGAAATTTCTCCTGAGTTCTAAGTTGCTTCTCTCCTTGATGAGTTTCCACCCGTTGCTTCTTGTCCTTGCCTCAGGTGCTTTGGAGAATAGCTTGACTCCCTCTTCTTCATGGTAGCCCCTCAAACATTGGAACACTGCTATCCTGTCAACAAGACCCTGAGGCACTTAGACAAAACACAAAACACATCTTAGACAAAATGATCTTCTGTGCACGGTGAAATTATTCACACGCAAACGGTTTTAAGAATGAGAAGGGAAAGGGAAACGAAAAAGACAGGATGGCCATTTGTCTGAAATGATATAGGGCAGTGTTGGCAAATCTTTTTGGCACATGCGGCAGAGTGCGGCCGCGCGGGTGGTGATGGGAGCGACATGGCGCTCCCATGTAACACCTCTCCTGCGCGAGCTGCACTGGCTCCCGGTGGTCTTCCGGGTGCGCTTCAAGGTTTTGGTTACCACCTTTAGAGCGCTCCACGGCTTAGGACCTGGTTATTTACGGGACCGCCTGCTGCTACCAATAACCTCCCACCGGCCGGTACACTCTCACAGAGAGGGGCTCCTCCGGGTGCCGTCAGCCAAACAGTGTCGACTGGCGGCCCCCAAGGGGAGAGCCTTCTCTGTGGGGGCACCTACTATCTGGAATGAGCTCCCCCCGGAGATACGGAGGATTCCGGATCTGCGCACCTTCCGCCGCACTCTCAAGACCTTTTTATTTCACCAAGCTGGTCTGGCCTAATCTCCCCCCCTTTTTTTTCCTTTTAAAATGTAAATTTTAATCTGTACTTAATTCTGGGGTGTTTTTTAAATTTGTCTTGGGCCAAATTGTTTTAATTCGATTTTATTCTTTTTTTTAAATTTGTATTTTATGTGTTTTATCTTGTGCCTGTTCACCGCCCTGAGTCCTCCGGGAGTAGGGCAGTATATAAATCAAATAAAACTAAACAAAATTAACTAAACATGCGTGCACTGGGAAGCTGAGCTTCCAGTTTCTGGCGTTCACATGTGCGCTGGTCATTTGGTCTTCCGTTTTTGGGTGTGCATACATGTGCAAAGACCAGCTGCCTGGCGCATGTATGTATGCCGGAAACCGGAAGCTCAGTTTCCCGGCACACGCATGCAAGCCAAGGAGTTGCTCTAACAGTTTCCGGCGCTCCCACATGTGTGAAGACCAGCGCAACAGGCGACGGCTGGCATGCCCGGAGAGATGGCTCTGTGTGCCACTTCCGGCATGCATGCCATAGGTTTGCCAACATTGGTACAGGAGGTTTATTTTATTTATTTATTTATTTGTTTTGATTTATAAACCCCCTTTCTCCAAGCGGACTCAGGGCGGTGAACAGCCAGGGTAAAACGTGATATACAAAAATTAAAACAATTTTAAAAATATTAAATGATTGCAGAATAGATCGAGCTCTATTCTGATTGAAATCGAAACAGAGGGGGCCCAATTCAGACGTGCTGCTTTATGTCTTCCGAGTTTTAAAGGCTGCTGCTTGAAGGAAAAGGGTGGTTTTGCAGGCCACAGCGCCCGATCCAGCCAGATGTTTTGGAAGCTGGCAGAGGCCGGGTTCCCATAAGCCTCAGCCCAGCGACGTAGCCTCCTTTAAATAGCATCCCCACAGCCCCCCACCCCACCCCTCCACCCAGTCCCTCCTTCCTCCCGTCTGCTAGTGAGGCTCCACCACAAAGCAACAGCAATGGCAGCTGTCACTGGGAAGGTGGCATTTTTCTCCGGCTGTGCTGACAGCAGCTGTCCAAAATGTGGATGAATGGAACGTGAGTGACATCATGTTTATTCAAAAAAGACAGTGCCGGCTACAGATCGGTGTCAGCGATATTGTTGATAACGTTGCAAGAAGGCACAGTCACTCCCCCGGTTTATCCCTTCCGCCGTGCGACACCGAACGGATGCTGGTTTAATTGAAGGCACGTGGGATGGAGGCGCCGGCTGGTAGCGAGGAGAAGCTGGGGGCCTCTCCTTCTCCCTGAGGCACGAGGGAGCAGGGTGCAGGGAGTTACGGAATAAGCGAGTTGGATGGCACCTTGGATGTCTAGTAGTCCACCCTGTGGCTCATGCAGGAGATCCTATGCCAGGGATGACGAACCTATGGCACAGGTGCCAGAAGTGGCATGCAAGCTATTTCTCTGGGCATGCCAGGGAACTGCTCTTCCAGTTTCCGAGGTGCGCATGTGACCCGGAGGGCTGCCCTTCCGGTTTCCGGCACTCCCCCCTGCGCATGCACACTTCCGTTTTGGCACTCAATGCTGAAAAGGTTCGCCAACACTTCTGGACAAATGGACGTCCAGTCACTTCTTGAAACCTTCCAGTGATGGAGCACCCACCACCTCTTGGCCCACCCAGATACACTGCTCCCAGCATGGAGGCTCCACTGAGCTAGCTTATGTGGGTGCAGGAAAAGCCCTACCTGGATTGAGCCAGGGGTGTCCCTCATTCCTCCTCTTCTTTGAGGAACCTCTTAGAGAAGCACAAGACCGGAATCTCTCCTGCGGCTGCCTCGCCGTGAGCGCCGGAGTCCCTTTGGTCCACCTACCCTTTCAAAAACGTCATTTCAGCTCTGGCGTGAGTGGTGCGGTGGCCTAGAGGCGGCGCTCTCACCTCACAATCAGGAAGTTGTGAGTTCGATCCTAGGTACAGGCAGATATTTCTCTCTCTCTGGGCACACTGAGAATATATCTGCTGGGGGAAAAAAGAACTCCGCTCTGGCGACAGGAAGAGCATCCAGCCAGTAAACACTCAGCTCCATTCAGTTGCCCAGACTCCACCCTGCAAGGGATTCTAAGGTCGTTAAAAGAGGATGATTTGAGCTCCTGCATCCAGCGATGGGCTGATGTCGGTTCAGATCGGTAATTCCAACCAGCAGCTGGGCCCACCCGTCCACCGTGGTGCTATGACGTCCTATATAATCGCTGGTTTTTCGATGCGTGGAAAGCGCGTGTTGACATTTTCGGTTCCCGGAGAACCGGTTGTTACAGTGCGTGATGCCCATCTCTGCCTCCATCACCACCACACCTCTGGAGAGCAAATGCTGGCACAAAAGAATCACACCTTATGTGAAAGAAATCATCAGGGCTTTACTTGCAATCTGCTTCCCCCTTGTGTGTCTCCATGGTTCCGCTCGGAGATCTGGTTGCACACAAATAGATCCCAGGAGAATTGTTCACTGAAGGGGCACCAGGTCGGAAAACCAAAACCTTTTGTGGGAGTAAACCTGTCCAGATGTTACCTTCTCATACCTTCCATTTTTGACTGGTTTCTACTACAGGCTTAAGTTACCAAGAAACTCAACCGAGTCTCTATGGCCACCAAGGGGATTGTTTAAAGATCAACGGCTGTTCAGTGTATGTTTACAAGTTATGTGTTTGTGTGTGTGTGTGTGTGTGTGAGAGAGACAAAGTGCCCAGAGGAGAGGCAAAGGTTGAATTTGGCCAAGAACTTAATTCTCTACTCCTTGGAACGCTTGTCCAATTTTGGATGGATGGATGGACAAACGGACCAATTGTTAGATGAGCTTTGAGCGCAAATTAAGACGGAGCTACAGAACTTTGTTCAAAATTTTATTGATGTCCTAGAAGACGTACCTTTTTAAAGTTTTATTTAGGAGCCTTTAAAATTCCCCCAGACAATTTTTGTTTGCTTAACTTGGTTAATTTCTGAGCTTAACCAGCGTTCTATTGAATGTTGTAAATCAATTTGAGTGCTGGCATAAATAGAAATGCAAAATACAGATTAACAGAGTTGGAGGGGACCTTGTAGGTCATCTAGTCCAACCCCCACCCAAGCAGGAGACCCTACACCATTTCTGACAGATGGCAGTCAAGTCTCTTCTTGAAAGCCTCCAGTGACAAAGCTCCCACAACGTCTGAACGCAACTTCTGTTCCATGGATCGATTGTTCTCACTGTCAGGAAATTTCTCCTTATTTCCCAGGTTGAATCTCTCCTTGATCAGTTTCCATCCATTATTCCTTGTCCTGCCTTCAAGGGCTTTGGAGAATAGCTTGACCCCCTCCTCTCATGGCCGTCCCTCAAATATTCAGAGACTGCTATCCTGTTTCTCCTGGTCCTTCTCTACACTAGACTAGCCATGTTCAGTTCCTGCAACCCTTCATCGTATGTTTTATAAAAACCACATTCTAGATGATCTGTAGAACTTCGGAAAAAACGGGCCCAAAGAAATCCCACAAAAATGCCCCCCCCCCAAAAAAAGCCTTGAAAATGGGCTGAAAAAGGCCTCAAAAACAGGCTGAAAAAAAATCCCCCAAAATGGGCCAAAAAAACCCTTGAAAATGGGCTGAAAAGGGCTTCAAAAACAGGCTAAAAATCCCAAAAAATGGGCCAAAAAAGCCTTGAAAATGGGCCAAAAAAGGCCTCAAAAACAGGCTGAAAAAAACCCCAAAAATGGGCCAAAAAAGCCTCAAAATTGGGCTGCAAAAGTCCTTGAAAATGGGCCAAAAAAGGCCTCAAAAACAGGCTGAAAAAACTCCCACAAAAATGGGCCAAAAAAAGCCTTGAAAATGGGCTGAAAAAGGCCTCAAAAACAGGCTGAAAAAAATCCCCAAAAAATGGGCCAAAAAAGCCTTGAAAATGGGCCAAAAAGGCCTCAAAAACAGGCTGAACACCCCCCCCCCCAAATGGGCCAAAAAAAAGCCTCAAAAATGGGCCAAAAAAAGCCTCAAATCAGGCTGCAAAAGTCCTTGAAAATGGGTTGGAAAAGTCCTCAAAAACAGGCTGGAAAAAACCCAAAAAAATGGGCCAAAAAAAGCCTCAAATCGGGCTGCAAAAGTCCTTGAAAATGGGTTGGAAAAGGCCTCAAAAACATGCTGGAAAAAAACCCCAAAAATGGGCCAAAAAAAGCCTTGAAAATGGGCTGAAAAAAGAGTCGAAAATGGGGCGCGTGGAGGCCAAAAACTTATGTTGTTGTTGTTTTCCTTTTTTAAATTTAGGTGCGTTTTATAGTCCAAAAAATACGGTACCTTGTAAACTCAACCCATGGTTTATGACAGGAGTCAGCAACCTGCAGCTCTGGAGCCGCATGTGGCTCTTTCACCCCTCTGCTGCGGCTCTGTCACTCAAAATATGCGTCACAACCACCAGTGTGCGACACCTGCCGGCACACAATTTATTAAGCTTTTCAACCCCTGGTAAGCCAACCATGGATAAATCCAAGAAAAGTTTCAGAAGAAAACAGAGCATTTAATTCAACTACATATGCTAGTTTTGTGGCCGCTCAAGAAATAGTCAGGCACGGGAAGGGTTTTGTGGCTCCCGGTGTTTTCTTTTCTGTGGGAAACGGGTCCAAATGGTTCTTTGAGTGTTTAAGGTTGCCGACTCCTGGTTTATGACATGGTACAGTTTTGTATGGATTTGGCTTGCTGTGTGGTGTGGACAGAGCCTACGTTCCACATAATGCATTGTGCACGAAGTCTTGTTCAAAAAAAAAATGTTTGGTTAAACCCAAGTTTACCTCCAAGGGCTGTGTGAATCCAGTTGAGGGCATCTCAAGACCATCCATCTCCCTGATTCCTGCTGTCCAAAAATTCTCTCTTCAACAGACACATGGAGCTGGTCCAAAGAGGCAGTTTTACATCTTTGATTATTTTTTTCCCTGCTACAAGTTTTGATATGTCGTTTCACAACCGGGGATGCCAACATCTGTCACCATCAGAAGAATTAACACTTGATGTTTCCAAATATTTTCAGAACTGCATTTGGGGTGAGAAATTCTCCCTTTTTCAGAAGGAAGAAGTTTGGGGAATCCTACGTAAAAACACACACACACACACACACACCATGATATAATTTCAAAAGAGGCTGTGGATGAAACCTTGACTCAGTATGTGGACAACTGACACCCAACTGAATAACAGAGCTGGAAGGGACCTTGGAGGTCTTCTAGTCCATCCCCCTGCTTAGGCAGGAGACCCTACACCACTTCAGACAAATGGTTATCCAACCTCTTCTTAAAAACTTCCAGTGTTGAAGCATTCACAACTTCTGGTGGCCAGTTGTTCCACTGATGAATTGTTCTCACTGTCAGGAAATTTCTCCTTAGTTCTTGCTTGCTTCTCTTCTTGATGAGTTTCCACCCATTGCTTCTTGTCCTGCCCTCAGGTGCTTTGGAGAAGAGCTTGACTCCCTCTTCTTGGGGGCAGCCCCTGAGATATGGGAACATTGCTATCATGTCTCCCCTAGTCCTTCTTTTCATCAAATTAGACATATCCAATTCCAGCAACCGGTCTTTGCATTTTTTCCAAAGTCTCAACATCTTTTTTGCAATGTGGTGACTAAAACCAGATGCAGTATTCCAGATGTGGCTTTATTATTATTCATACCAGTTGCAGGAAGGCCGAGAATCTGCTTACAGTCGTGGCCAAAATTGTGGAAACCTTTTGGGAAAAGTGTATTTTTGAGGTTTGATGGCTAAAAACACCACTTTTTTTTTTGGCGTTTCAAGATAATCGTATTCCACTGCTGGAATGGCCTGGGAATAGCCCCAGACCTTCACCCAATTGGAAATCTATGGAGCAGCTGACTTAAGAAACTGGTTAGTCAGAAGCGACCCAGCAATAAAACCCAGTTAATAGAAGCCATCATTCAATCTTGGTTTCACATTAGAACAGCTGTAGAACTAAAAGACTTGGTTCACTCCATGGGAAGACATTGTAAGGCTGTCATTCATGCTAAATGGAGTAGAGTAGAGTAGAGTAGAGTAGAGTAGAGTAGAGTAGAGTAGAGTAGAGTAGAGTAGAATAGAGAATGAAATAATGAATAGGATGGAAGGGAAGGGAAGGGAAGGGAAGGGAATGAAATAATGATTGGGATGGGATGGGATGGGATGGGATGGGATGGGATGGGATGGGATGGGATGGGATAGAGTAGAGTAGAGTAGAGTAGAGTAGAGTAGAGTAGAGTAGAGTAGAGTAGAGTAGAGTAGAGTAGAGTAGAGTAGAGTAGAGTAGAGTAGAGTAGAATAGAATTTTTTATTGGCCAAGTGTCCAACTTGTCTTGGTCCATATGCTCTCAGTGTACATAAAAGAAAAGATACATTCGTCAAGAATCATAAGGTACAACACTTAATGATAGTCATAGGGTACAAATAAGCAATCAGGAAACAAGATCAATATAAATCATAAGGATACAAGCAACAAAGTTACAGTCATACAGTCATAAGTGGGAGGAGACGGGTGATGGGAACGATGAGAAAATTAATAGTAGTGCAGCCTTAGTGAATAGTTGGACAGTGTTGACGGAAAGCTTACCCAACTAAGTATTCACTGACGTGGGGATCATTTTTGTATATCTCGTTTTTTTCTACGTATTTCACTTTTCTTCTTTACACTGTAACCGCTATTCTAATAGCAAATCCTTCCTAAAAGTGATTGCATTACGTTCTTGATTCAATCTTTCCATTGATATATAATTTTATGGCACTCCTCCCCCCCCAAAAAGTGGTGTTATTAGCTAGTTTTAGAAAATACAACTTTTCCCAAAAGGTTTCCACCATTTTAGCCACTACTGTTCTCAGATTCTGCCTATTGAGAAAAGCCATTCTTTTCTCATCTGACTTTAGAAGTTCCTCAGACCCCAAGATGGACAAGCCAAGTGGCCCTCACTCCTAAAAGAACCTTTGATCTTGATTTACTGGCCTCTATTTTGTAGGTTTTGGGGTTCATCCCGATTGAAAAAAAAAACCTCTCTCCCTCCATCTCTCTTCTTCCCCCTTCCTCCGCCACCCTAGAAATATTTCTTTAAAAAACCCCAAAAAACTCCGAAGTTGATTTTGCAGCTCGGCACGGAACATTTCATGCGCTTCTACTGCAAGTCAACCTCACGTGCTCCAGTCCCACAGCTCTCCACGAACTGCGAAGCTCCACAGATCGTGTTTATAACACGTTTGTCTAAAATTATCTCGAGGCGCATGGCAGGCGCCTCTAAAACAGATGCTCTCTAACCCCCCAGTTCTGTTTTGATCTCAAATCGGCGTGTTTAAGCTGCTTGTGTGAACTATAAATTGAAACGAAGCGGAGGGAAGGAAAATGTTGTGATATTTGCCACGGCTTTATAATTCAGAGGGTGCATTTTGGGGGGTGGGGGTGGCGGGGGGGTGGGGTGGGGGGAGAGAATCTGGAAGAGGCTGGCTTTATCGCCTGGGAGAAGAAGCATCTGTTTTGGGTGGGGGATTTGGGAAAGAAGGGGGAGGAAATCCCGCCTGAGAAGTCATCTTTTTCCTTAGCCCTTCTAATGGGAAGCAACTTGGGTCAACTTCTCTGCTGCTCAAAGCAAATCTTATAAAACCTTCAGACCTGGTTTTGAAGGGCAGAAGATTGGAGCATCATGAGGTTATCACCTAGAGCCGTGATGGCGCAGGTGGAACGCGGAGCCATATCCATGGGCACGCGAGCTCAGCTCCGGCACGCATGTGTGTGCCAGCCAGCTAATTTTTGGGCCTTCTGGGCCCACCAGAAGTTAGGAAATACACTGTTTCCAGCCTCTGGAGGGCCTCTGGGGGGTTGGGAAAGGCAGTTTTCACCCTCCCCAGGTTCCTAGAAAGGCTCTGGAGCCTGGGGAGAGCAAAAAACGGACCTACCGGGCCCACCGGGCCATCACGTGCCAAAAACAGGAGCACGGGGAGGGGCGCATAGAATTATGGATGTGGGCATGCATCCCCACCGCGCTCCCCCCGCTTTTGGCACGCGATGGCAAAAAGGTTCGCCATCACTGACCTAGAGCCTTTGAGAGCCAGGTGGCATACAAATTTCATAAATAATGATTATTATTATGGATCAATCGATCACAATAGATGATCTATCTTCTATTTGAAGAGCCTGGTGGCGCAGGGGACTAATGTGCTGTTAAAGTAGCACTTAGCTGCCAGCTGCCTGCAATTACTGCGAGTTCGAATCTCACCAGGTTCAAGGTGGACTCAGCCTTCCATCCTTCCGAGGTAGGTAAAATGAGGACCCAGATTGTGGGGGCAATAAGCTGAGTTTGTATAAAAAAGAACACCGCTTGGGGGGGGGGGGCGAAAGCCCTACTAAGCAGGTATATACAAAAGTATGAAGGCTATTGCTTAAGGCATTGTAAGCCGCCCTGAGTCTCCGGAGAAGGACGGCATATAAATCGAACCAATAAATAAATAATAAATAAATAAATAAATAGAGCTGGAAGGGACCTTGGAGGTCTTCTAATCCAACCTCCTCAAGCAGAAGACCCTATACCATTTCAGACAAGTGACTCTCCAGTCGCTTCTTAAAAATCTCCAGTGATGAAGCATCCACAACTTCTGGTGGCAAGCAGTTCCGCTGGTTAATTGGTCTCACTGTTGGGAAGTTTCTCCTTAATTCCAGGTTGCTTCTCTCCTAGATGAGTTTCCATCCTTTTGCTTCTTGTCTTTTGCCTTCTGCTGTTTTGTAGAATAATTTGACCCCCTCCTCTTCTTTGGGGCAGCCCCTCAAATATTGGAAGACTGCTATCCTGTCTCCCCTAGTCCTTCTTTCCTCTAGACTAGTCAAACCCAAATCCTGCAGCTGTTATTCACATGTTTTAGTCTCCGGATCTTTAATCCTCTTAGTTGCTCTTCCCTGCATTTTTTCCAAAGTCTCAACATCTTTTTTGTAAGGTGGTGAACAAAACTGGAGGCAGGATTCCAGGTGTGACCTCACTAAAGGCTTTATCACGTCACGTGATGTTGATTCTGTGCCTCCATTGATACAAAGCCAGGTTTCTGTTTTGTGCTAGTTCGGATTAAGCGTCTGTGCAGTCCAGCTTCCTTCCAGCTTTGCAGAATTGAGCTCGATTTTCTAAAACCGAACCGGAGACCTTCACCTGACCAAACGAATCCTCTGCTAACTAGTACCTAAAAATCAAAAACCTTGAGCAATGGGTTGCAGTAAAAGGAACCTTTCCAGCTCTATTCTGATTGAAATACACACACACAAACACACACACAGAGAGAGAGAGAGAGAGAGAGAGAGAGACAGAAACAGAGAAACAGAGAAACAGAGAAACAGAGACAGAGGCAGAGAGAGATGGAGAGAGAGAGAGAAACAGAAAGAGAGAGAGAGAGAGAGAGAAAGAGACAGAGAGACAGAGAGAGAGAGAAAGAGAAAAAGAAACAGAGAGAGGGAAAGAGAGAGAGAAAGAGAGAGAGAGAGAAACAGAGAAAGAGAGAAAGAGAGAGACAGAGACAGACAGGGAGACAGAGGGAGAGAGACAGACAGAGAGAGAGAGAGAAAGAGAGACAGAGAGACAGAGAGAGAAACAGAGAAACAGAGAAAGAAAGACAGAGGCAGAGAGGCAGAGAGAGACAGAGAGACAGAGAGAGAAACAGAAAGAGAGAGACAGAGGCAGAGAGAGACAGAGACAGAGAAAGAGAGAGAGTGAGAGAGAAACAGAGAAAGAGAGACAGAGAGACAGAGAGAGAGAGACACACACAGAGACAGACAGATAGAGAGAGAGAGAAACAGAGAAACAGAGAAAGAGAGACAGAGGCAGAGAGGCAGAGAGGCAGAGAGACAGAGAGAGACAGAGAGACAGAGAGAGAAACAGAAAGAGAGAAACAGAAAGAGAGAGACAGAGGCAGACAGAGACAGAGAAAGAGAGAGAGTGAGAGAGAAACAGAGAAAGAGAGACAGAGAGACAGAGAGACAGAGAGAGAGAGAGACACACAGAGACAGACAGAGAGAGAGAGAGAGAGAAACAAAGAAACAGAGAAAGAGAGACAGAGGCAGAGAGGCAGAGAGGCAGAGAGAGACAGAGAGACAGAGAGAGAAACAGAAAGAGAGAAACAGAAAGAGAGAGACAGAGGCAGAGGCAGACAGAGACAGAGAAAGAGAGAGAGTGAGAGAGAAACAGAGAAAGAGAGACAGAGAGACAGAGAGAGAGACACACACAGAGACAGAGAGAGACAGAGAGAGAAACAGAGAGAGAGAGAGAGAGAGAGACAAACAGAGAGAGACACACACACACACAGAGAAAGAGAGAGAGAGAGAGAGAAATAGAGAGAAACAGAGAGAGAGAGAGAGAGACAGAGAGGGAGACATCTGGATTTCAGTTTGCAATTGGGAGTCCAAGCTCAGAGGTGGAGCTCTGCTCTTGCCTCACAATCAGGAGCTTGTGAGTTCGATCCTAGGTAGAGGCAGACGTCCTGCTTGGCCAAAGGGTTGGACTAGATGACCTGAGAGGTCCCCTTCCGACTCTGTTCATCCGTTATCTGTTAAGAACCAGTCTGCAGCTCCCTGCTTTTCTCTTCCACCTCCCACCCCCACCACCAAAGATGGCCGTTTTGTGACTCTAAGATCAGGTGCGGGGCTCAGCACGGGCCCCCTCCCCTTTTAAACCCCCCCAAAGCCAAGGTGGTGCCGTTGATCGGTCCTTAACCTCCACCTCCCACCGCAAAACGAGCCAGCCTGGGTCACCGGAGGCTGTTTCTAGTTTTTCTCAACCTCCCCGGCTAACTTTTGTTCCTTCTTTTTTTTTTTTTTGCCTTCCATTCTCCAGTCTGCAATGTTTTGAGTTCGTGGGGAGGGGGGGTGTCAGAGAGTTGTGAGGAGGGGAGGGGGGGGGAAGAGAACAAGAAAGGGGGAGATCCCAACAATAGCCAGACCTCCCAGTTCTCCTGCAGCTGCGTTGGGGCTCCCAGTGCAACGGGGACGGGGTTGAGATGCGGTGGGGGTGGGTGGGTGGGTAGAAAGCTGATGTTGGAAAATTTGAGGCCGGGGGAGTGGGGTGGGGTGGGGGAGTGCATAGAGCCGATCCTTGTGAAACTGTTGTCATTCAGCTGTCACTCCGCGTTGGCCAAAGGGAGGTTTGAAAAGGCTCTCGCTAGGCCGGCCGAGAGACTCCTACAACCCCCCCCCTTTTCCCCTCGGCTGGTGAATGTACCCCGCTACGTAATTATTCACCCTCTCTCTCTTCTATGGGTCCTTTGGCAAGGGAACAATGCACCGGTCAAATGCTCCATGTTTAACAGGACTCGGCTGGTGAGAAAATACACGCATGGCCCTCTCCTGGAGCGGGGGCAAGCTTTCTTCGATGGCGCCACTTCCTCTCTCTGCCTCCCCCCACTCCCACAACCCTGGTCTCCCGTCCCCCCCTCGGAACAGCAGCCCCCTTCCTCTCGGGCCTCCCTGCCTCTCCTTTGTGACCACAGAAGGCAAAATGCCCAATTTTGGGGAAGGGAAGAGAGGCTGGGGTGAGCCATCATCCCTGCTTTGGCACAGTGGTGGCAGCTTGGCGGCTGGGCGCGTGGTTTTTTTTTTTTTTCTGGAAGGTTTTCCTGGCTCTTTGGAGGATCTTGCAAGGTTCAAGAATGGTCTGGATATAGATACAGGATAGATACAGGATAACAGAGTTGGAAGGGAACTTGTAGGTCCGGGATGGCGAACATGTGACATGCGTGTCACAGGTGGCACACGGAGCCATATCTGTGGGCACGTGAGTATTGCCGGCCAGCTGATTTTCGGCCTTCCGGACCCGCCAGAAGTCGGGAAACAGGCTGTTTCCGGCCTCCGGAGGGCCTCTGGGGGAGGCCTCCCAGGTGGGGTGAGGGAGGCCATTTTTGCCCTCCCCGGGCTCCTAGAAAGCCTCTGGTGCCTGGGGAGGGTGAAAAATGGGCCTTCCGGTCTTACCAGAAGTCAGGAAATGGGCCATTTCCAGCCTCCAGAGTTAATCCAGGTAGGTGGGGAAGGCTGTTTTTGCCCTCCCCGGGTTCCTAGAAAGCCTCTGGAGCCTGGGGAGGGCAAATGGGCCTTCCGGTCCTACCAGAAGTTGGGAAACAGGTCATTTCCAGCCTCCAGAGTACATCCAGGTGGGTGGGAAGGCTGTTTTCGCCCTCCCCGGGCTCCTAGAAAGCCTCTGGAGCCTGGGGAGGGCAAAAAATGGACCTACCGGGCCCACTGTGCCATTGGGAGGGGAGGGGTGAATTGAATTATGAGTGTGGGCACATGTGTGACACCCCCCCCCGCACTCCCCCTGCTTTTGGCACGCGACGGCAAAGAGGTTGGCCCTCACTGCTGTCAATCATCTAGTCCAACCCTCTGCTCAAGCGGGAGGAGAGTCTGTACCATTTCTGGCAAATATTGGCTTTGAAGTCCATCAGTCATTCAATTGCTGCTTGTGGAATAGATAAGAGCCTCCGTTTTTGATTTTGATTTTGTAAACGGAACAGGCTTTGTAGAAATGGCTTGTTACGTAACTGTTGTGTAAAAGCAAACGGGTGTGATTGTCATGTTGTTACCTTCGACTGTGCTAAAAAAGAGAGAGAGAGAGTCGAAAGTCGATGCCTTTTTCTTCAACAGAGCCTGGCTTAGCTCTGCAGACTAAAGCACCGTAATTAACATCCAGCTGTCTGCAATTACTCCATGTTCGAATCTCCCCAGGCTCAAGGTTGACTCAGCCTTCCATCCTTTCTAAGGTAGGTCAATTGAGGACCCAGTTTGTGGGGGCAATAAGCTGACTTCGTATAAATATACTAAAGTATGAAGGCTATTGCTTAACGCCTTGTAAGCCGCCCTGAGTCTCCAGAGAAGGGCGGCATATAAATCAAATTTTTTTTAAAAAAAAATTGTTTCTGTTTCTCCCGTTACACTATATCCCATTTTTTTCCTCCTTCCCCCTTCGCCCCAATCCAGCTGTGCCATGCATGCGCGCGCACCTCCCACCAACGAGCTGGTCTTCGGGTCTCTGTTGTACATGCACTGGAGCGGGACGTGTGTGTGGGGGGCTGCATGCATGCACTGGGGGAGGCGCATGCAAGGGGCCGCGTACACATTGCATTTGGGGGTTCGGGCATGCACGCGCATGCTTTGGGCACTTGGTCTGGAAATGGTTAGCCATCACTGATCTAGACAGTCACTTACCTGAAACAGTATAGGTTCAGGGGGCTGGACTAGAGGACCTCCAAGGTCCCTTCCAGCTCTGTTCTATTCTAACTGTCTCTACATGGCTGCTAAAGTTTGGTTAACAGGAAGCTGAATCAAGCAATCACAGCATCGCATGGCTTTCCGTGAACCTGGTCTGTGTGTTTGGTTCTGGGTGATAAGTTTCCATCATCCGGGCACAACTTCTCCCCAACTGCTTTGGAAGCAGATCCGTTTGATGCCTGCCAATCTGCCTTAAGACACACACACACACACCCCGTTTCTTTCTTCTGTAGGTATATATACCTCTTGGACAGCTGTTTACACTGCCTCGGATGGAGGGAGGGAGGGAGGGAGGGACGGAGGGATGAGTGGGTGGGTGGGTGGGTGGGTAGGTAGGTAGGTAGATGGGTTGGTGGGTGGGTGGATAGATAGATGATAGATAAATAGAGATAAATAGATACATAAATAGATAGATAGATAGATAGATAGATAGATAGATAGATAGATAGATAGATAGATAGATAGATAGATAGATAAATAGATGATAGATAAATAAATAGAGGGGGAGGGAGAAAGAGAGATAAATGGATGGATGGATGGATGGATGGGTAGGTAGGTAGGTAGTTAGGTAGATGGGTGGGTGGGTGGATGGATGGATGGATTAGATAGATAGATAGATAGATAGATAGATAGATAGATAGATAGATAGATGATAGATAGATAGATAGATAGATAGATAGATAGAGATAGATAGATAGATAGATAGATAGAAATAAATAAATATAGATAGATAGATAGATAGATAGATATAGAAAAATAGATAGATAGATAGATAAGATAGACAGATAGAAAGATAGATAGATAGATAAGATAGATAGATAGATAGATAGATAGATAGAAAAATAGATAGAAAAATAGATAGAAAGATAGAAAGATGGATAGATAGAAATAAATAAAAATAGATAGATAGATAGATAGAAAAACAGATAGATAGAAAGATAGATAGATAGAAAGAAATAAAAATAGATAGATAGAAAGAAAAATAGATAGATAAAAAAATAGATGGATAGACAGAAAAATGATAGATAGATGATAGATAGATAGATAGATAGATAGATAGATAGATAGATAGATAGATAGATAGATAGATAGATAGATAGATATAGAAAATAAGTTTTGCGATCCACAAAGAGGATTTCCAAACACCCACTCGGAAAAGGGATTCAGACATTTCGAGCGTTTGTCAAACCTGTCAGCACAGCTTCATGAGGCTGTTCACGTCTTCATTTTCTCTGCTTTTGAAATCTCTCTCCGCGGCAAAGATGATGGGTGTCTTCAGGCAACACGCTCAGCCGCAAATTACCCAGGTTTATTTTACCTTTAACATATGGCGCGAACCGGGTCCCTCCCTGTAGCTGGCTTGCAATTCAGGACGTGGAAAACTGGACCGAGTCAACCATTTCAAGTTATGATCAATTTTTCTTGCAAATATTGCTTCGAAGCGCATCAGTCATTCAATTGTGGAGTAGATACAGGGTAACAGAGTTGGAAGGGACCTTGGAGGTCATCTAATCCAACCTCCCACCCAAGCAGGAGACCTTACACCATTTCTGACAGATGGCCGTCCAGTATCTTCTTGAAAGCTTCCAGTGAGGAAGCTCCCACAACTTCTGAAGGCAACTTCTGTTCCACTGTCGAAAAATTCCTCCTTATTTCCAGGTTGAATCTCTCCTTGATCAGTTTCCATACATTGTTCCTTGTCTGGCCTTCAGGTGCTATGGAAAATAGCTTGACCCCCTTCCTCCTCTCTGGGGCAGCCCCTCAAATATTGGAAGACTGCTCTCCTGCCTCCCCTGGTCCTTCTCTTCACTAGACTAGCCAGGCCCAGTTCCTGCAACCGTTCATCGTCTGTTTGAGCCTCCAGTCCCTTCTTCGTTGCTCTTCTCTGCACTCTTTCTAGAGTCTCAACCTCTTTTTTGTAGTGTAACCAACGTTGGCTCCTTTTACAGGCCAGGTTGAAGTTAATGTGGGTTTATCTTCTGTGGCTTGAAAACTATAGTTTATTTGTTTATTCTGCAAACACAGCTAATTGCAATGCATTCAGGAAATAAATGAATTGTAAAACTACCCTGTTTCCCCCCAGAATAAGACCTCCCCTGATAATAAGCCCAATCGGGCTTTTGAGCGCATGGCAAGAAGGCCAAGCGCTTATTTCAGGGTTCAAAAAAATATAAGACAGGGTCTTATTTTCGGGAAAACACGGTAGATAGATAGATAGATAGATAGATAGACTGATAGATAGCTGATATATAGAATAAATAGATACAGATAACTGATAGCTGATAGATAGCTGATAGATAGATAGATAGATAGATAGATAGATAGATAGATAGATAGATAGATAGATAGATAGTTAGCAGAGAGAAATGGAGAGATAGCAGATAGATATATATAAAGATAGATAGATATAGATAACTGATAGATACCCTGTTCCCCCCAAAATAAGATCTTTCCTGATAATAAGCCCAATCGGGCTTTTGAGCGCATGGCAAAAAGGCCAAGCGCTTATTTCAGGGTTCAAAAAAATATAAGACAGGGTCTTATTTTCGGGAAAACATGGTACATAGATAGATAGATAGATAGATAGATGATAGATAGATAGATAGATAGATAGATAGATAGATAGATAGATAGATAGATGATAGCAGAGAGAGAGAAAGAGATAGCAGATGGATAGCTAGCAGATAGATAGATATATAGAAAGATAGATAGATATAGATAACTGATAGATAGATTAGATAAATAAATACCCTGTTTCCCCCAAAATAAGATCTTTCCTGATAATAAGCCCAATCGGGCTTTTGAGCACATGGCAATAAGGCCAAGCGCTTATTTCAGGATTCAAAAAAATATAAGACAGAGTCTTATTTTCAGGGAAACACGATAGATAGATAGATAGATAGATAGATAGATAGATAGATAGATAGATAGATAGATGATAGATAGATAGATAGATAGATAGATAGATAGATAGATAGATAGATAACAGATACATAGATAGATAGATAGATAGATAGATAGATAGATAGATAGATAGATAGATAGATAGATAGCAGAGAGAGAGAGAGATAGCAGCAGATAGATAGATAGATAGATAGATAGATAGATAGATAGATAGATGATAGATAGATAGATAGATAGATAGATAGATAGATAGAGATAGATAACAGATAGATAGATAGATAGATAGATAGATGATAGATAGAAGAGAGAGAGAGAGAGACAGATAACAGATGGATAGCTAGCAGATAGATATATAGATAGAAAGATAGATATAGATAATTGATAGATAGATTAGATAAATAAATATCCTGTTTCCCCCAAAATAAGACCTCCCCTGATAATAAGCCCAATCGGGCTTTTGAGAGCATGGCAATAAGGCCAAGCGCTTATTTCAGGGTTCAAAAAAACTATAAGACAGGGTCTTATTTTCGGGTAAGACACGGTATGTCTTATTGTTTCTAATCTTTAAGAAGCAGCATTACGAGAGCCAAGAATAGCCCACGTTTGAGATTTTCGACCAATCGTTTTTGATGTGTTTTCTCTCTTCTCCCCTTCTCCCTCCGTTCTTTTGTGCCGAGCCAATCAAGCAAGCATTTGGTCTTATTCTTACCGCGGCAAACTTTTGCCCCTTTCTCCATCCACGACGCTAAATCTGAATTTTTCTGGGCCTGTAGCGTGACCCAGTTTGTGCCTGGTTTTTGCAACCTCCCATGGCATCCATCAAGTTGGTCGGGAAATTGAATTAAAGCTGTGGTTGGCTTTTTTTATTATTATTATTTTCTTTTTTCTTTCTTTCTTTCCCCCCCCCCCTCTTCTTCCTGCAAATCCAAAGAGATCTACAGCCTTCCATCCCTGAAGCAAATTGCCGGAGAAGTTTTCTTCCACTTATTGAAACTAAATTTCACGAAGCTAATCAGGCAGAGAATGCAAAAGACAGAAACATTAGAGATCAAATTAATGCCATTGAATCACTCTTTTTCTCTTGACCTAGAAGGCTATTATTGGGCTCAGAATTAATTAGTTTTCCGTTAGGCTGGGGCTCCTGGAGGGAGGGGGCAGGTGATCCGGGCCAGGGGAGTCGGGAAAGGAGAATGCGATGTGACTCTCTGGAAAAGGGTCACAAAAAGGCAGCAATCCAGGATTAAAAGCATTTCTGAACCCTCCTGCCAAAAGAGGACAGCCAAGATCATCCAGGGTTAACCTCCTGCCTCCCTGCTACCCAGAATTGATTTATTTTCCTTGGTTCACCAAAACACAGCTGGCTCTCGGTCCTCGCCGTTCTGATTTAGGCTTCCTTGGAAAGTATAAAGCACAATCTTAATCTCTTTTATTTCTACGACTGTAAATTACTTATAGGGACGCGGTGGCTCAGTGGCTAAGACGCTGAGCTTGTCGATCAAAAGGTCGGCAGTTCAGCGGTTCGAATCCCTAGTGCCATGTAACGGGGTGAGCTCCCGTGACTTGTCCCAGCTTCTGCCAAGCTAGCAGTTCGAAAGCACGGAAAAAATACAAGTAGAAAAATAGGGACCACTTTTGGTGGGAAGGGAACAGCGTTCTGTGCGAGTTTGGCATTTAGTCATGCTGGCCACATGACCACGGAGACGTCTGGCTCTTCGGCTTTGAAACGGAGATGAGCACCACCCTCTAGAGTCGGGAACGACTAGCACATATGTGCGAGGGGAACCTTTACCTTTTTAAACTACTCTCATTTACACAAGGTTTGATAAACAGTCTTTCAGAGGAGGGTTTACAAACACTCACCTTATCTCCCTTGGAATGCTGCCAAAGAGCTAATTTCCAGACGCAGGGCAAGGCCAAACTTGGCACAGAGTCACAAACAGAATTTTCAAATCTTGAATTGGCCGGATGAACTAATTGCTTCCTGCAAAAGCTCATGTCCTGTTTGCTCTTTCTTTTATGTCTTATGGGAGGGGCCAATCATCTCCAAGCCTTACTCCCAAGTCAACCCTGTTTCCTTAATTGTTCTGGCAGCTCTGCGCATGCACACACTGGGAACAGGCTCCCGCTGTTCTTCTGCCTCACTGCTGTCAGACTCTGGAGGCTGCACATAACTATTAGATGGCCTTGGCCCCCTCTCTGCCTCCAATGCAGAGCCCTCATCTGAGCTTTCTCCAGCCCCCAGGACCCAAGTTCCCTCACCATTGACTCTGCTGCTAGCTCCGCTGGCTATTGGCGGGCCACAACGCTCTCTAACCTTGGCAAATTTTAAGACCTGTGGGCTATAACTCCCAGAATTCTCCAACCAGCCATGCTGGGGAATTCTGGGAATTGAAGTCCACCCATCTTAAAGTTGCCAAGGTTAGAGACTTCTGTCGTACAACCTTGACCCATTCAAAGGGCGAGAAATAGTAGCTACGTTTTCCACCAGGTCGAACGCATCCTGGTTCTGAAATTTGCACTGGGTATTTGGGGAAAGGGAGATGAGAGCTCGGATTGAGTCCTTCAATCAATTGCTTCCAATATTTCTTGGTGCTGCTGTGGATGTCAATAGCCCAGTGGATTATCAGAGTTGGGGATTGAACTTCCAAATCTCAATCAAATCACCATTTGTGGAAATACTTGGTAACTTTCTACCCAGGTTCTGGTGCAGAAGATCCATAGTTTCTGGCCACCATCTTTCCTCCTTCAATGAGGTAGGGAGAAGGTGATGGAAATAAGAATAATATCCCAGGCCAGAATATCAAAGCTGGAAGGGACCTTGGAGGTCTCCTGCTCAAGCAGGAAACCCTAGACCATTTCAGACAAAGGATTGTCTAATCTCTTCTTTAAAACTTCCAATGATGGAGCATTCACAGCTTCTGGAGGCAAGTTGTTCCATCGATGAATTGTTCTGTCAAGAATTTTCCCCTTAGTACTAAGTTGCGTCTCTCCTTGATGAGTTTCCACCCATGGCTTCTTGTCCTGCCCTGAGGTGCTTTGGAGAATAGCTTGACTATCTCTTCTTTGTGGCAACCCTTTAAATATTGAAACACTGATATCATCTCCCCTCTGGTCCTTCCAGAGGGGAGATGATATCCCCTTCCCATATCTCAGGGGCTTCCAAAAAGAAGAGGGGGTGAAGCTATTCTCCAAAGCACCTGAGGGCAGGACAAGAAGCAACGGATGGAAACTCATCAAGGAGAGAAGCAACTTAGAACTAAGGAGAAATTTCCTGACAGTGAGAACAATTAATCTGTGGAACTCCTTGCCTCCAGAAGTTGTGAATGCTCCAACACTGGAAGTTTTTAAGAAGAGGTTGGATAACCATGTGTCTGAAGTGGTGTAGGGTTTCCTGCCTCGGCCGGGGGTTGGACTAGAAGATCTCCAAGGTCCCTTCCAACTCTGTTATTCTGTTCTGTTATTCTTTTCATTAACTAGACATACCCAGTTCCTGCTACTGTTCTTCATATGTTTTAGCCTCCAGTCCCCTAATCCTCTTTTTTTGCTCTTCTCTGCACTCTTTCTAGAGTTTCCACATCTTTTTTGGTAATATGACAACCAGAATTGGATGCAGGATTCCAAGTGTGGTTATACCAAGGCATTATAAAGTGGTATTAATACTTCATGTGGTCTTGATTCTATCCCTCTCTTAATGCATCTTAGGACGGTGTTGGCTTTTTTGGCAGCTGCTGCACACGGCTGGCTCCTATTTAACTGGTTGTCTGCTAGGACTCCAAGATCCCTCTCAGAGTTACTGCTAGGTCCTTGGGAAAATGGACAAAAATGCCAAATCCCGTCTAAACCAGGGATGAAATCCAGCAGGTTCTGGAGAACCAGTAGTGGAAATTTTGAGTAGTTTGGAGAACTGGCAAATACCACTTCTGGCTGGCCCCCAGGAGTGGGGTGGGAATGGAGATTTTGCAATATCCTTCCCCCCAGGAGTGGGGTGGGAATGGAGATTTTGCAGTATCCTTCCTCTGCCACGCCCACCAAGCCACGCCCACCAAGCCACACCCACAGAACCAGTAGTAAAAAAAATTGGATTTCACCACTGGTCTAAACCTATGGCTGACTGTGTGACGAACCATCGTCATTTCTTAAATCTGGTTTGATCCAGCCTGGCTTAGCAGACACGTCCACCGCCTTTTTCAAGATGGAAAAAAAAGAAAAAAGAGGAACTCTTGGTGCCAACCTTGCTCATTTCTGTTTTGCAGAGGTGTCCACAAATAGATCAGAGACCAGCCTTCCCCCTTCTTCCTGCAATATATATATTTTTCCCTTTCTCCTTCCTTCCTTCCTTTCTTCCTTCCTTCCTTTCTCTTTCCTTCCTTCCTTTTTCTTTCCTTCCTTCCTTTCCTTTTCTTTCTTTCCTTCCTTCCTTCCTTCCTTTTTCTTCCTTCCTTCCTTTCTTTTTCTCTTTCCTTCCTTCCTTCCTTCCTTCCTTTCTTTTTCTTTCTTTCCTTCCTTCCTTCCTTTCTTTTTCTTTTTCTTTCTTTCCTTCCTTCCTTCCTTTCTTTTTCTTTTTCTTTCCTTCCTTCCTTTTTCTTTTTCTTTCTTTCCTTCCTTCCTTCCTTTCTTTTTTCTTTTTCTTTCCTTCCTTCCTTCCTTTTTCTTTTTCCTTTCCTTCCTTCCTTTCTTTTTCTTTCTTTCCTTCCTTCCTTCCTTTCTTTCTTTTTCTTTCTTTCCTTCCTTCCTTTCTTTTTCTTTCTTTCTTTCCTTCCTTCCTTCCTTTTTTTCTTTTTCTTTCTTTCTTTCTTTCCTTCCTTCCTTCCTTTCTTTTTCTTTTTCCTTCCTTCCTTCCTTCCTTCCTTTCTCTTTCCTTCCTTCCTTCCTTCCTTCCTTCCTTCCTTCCTTCCTTCCTTCCTTCCTTCCTCAAATACTTTTTATTAAACAGTTTTTTTAAAAAACAAAAAAAGAGAAATGTTTGTCGTTTTCTTCTTTTCAACATTTTTGCATCAGTAAACATGTCTTACATAGCCCTTTTTCTCCCTTATTTCAATTTACCATTTATACATATGATTCTAATATTGATTTATATACATAAAGATACATGGGGCTCCCCTTGGGGTGCACCCGGAGGCTCCAACTGGTCCAGAATGCGGCTGCGCGGAGGGTTATGGGAGCGATGGGACGCTCCCATGTGACATCTCTCCTGCGCGAGCTGCACTGGCTCCCGGTGGTCTTCCGGGTGCGCTTCAAGGTTTTGGTGACCACCTTCAGAGCGCTCCATGGCTTAGGGCCTGGGTATTTACGAGACCGCCTTCTGCCGCCAATAGCCTCCCACCGGCCAGTACACTCCCACAGAGAGGGACTCCTCGGGGTGCCGTCAACCAGACAATGTCAGCTGGCAACCCCCAGGGGGAGAGCCTTCTCTGTGGGGGCACCCGCCCTCTGGAACGAACTACCCCCAGAGATATGCATGATACCGACCTCCGGATTCTTCGTCGGGCCCTTAAAACTCATCTATTTCATCTAGCCAGGCTGGCCTGACCCTATCCTTTTGGTTTTAAATTGAAATTGATTTTAAATTGGGTTATTTTAAATTGGGAGCCAAAATTATTTAATACCTTTTAAAGATTTTAAATTGGGTTATTTTAATTTGGGAGCCGAAATTATTTAATACCTTTTAAACTGTTTTAAATTTTGTATACTATGTTTTATCTTGGCTGTTCACCGCCCTGCATCCTCTTGGAGAAGGGCGGTATAAAAATCAAAATAAATAAATAAATAAATAAATAAATAAATAAATAAATTTCAATCATGCCTTTTGTGTCCGTTCCATTTCCCCTTGTTTGTTGCTACGTTTCAACTCCTGTATCTTCCTCATTTACTCTTTCCTTGCTCTTTACACCTCTCCTCTAACTATTCATACCATTTCTCCCATATCATGTAGTATTCTGTTTCCTCATGTAGTATTCTTCTTGTATTTCTTCCTTTTCTTTTCTTTTTTCTTTTCTTGTCTTTTCTTGTCTTGTCTTGTCTTTCTTTCTTCTTTCTCTTTCTTTCTTTCTTTCTTTCTTTCTTTCTTTCTTTCTTTCTTTCTTTCTTTCTTTCTTTCTTTCTTTCTTTCTTTCTTTCTTTCTTTCTTTCCTCTCTGATGCTCGGGGGGCCTCTGCCGTCTTTTGAAATCCCACCCACCCACCCCTTTCTCCTGGCTGCCGAGCTGGCTTACCGCCACTATAAAAATAACAAGGTCCCAGCAGACTCTTTCAGAAAGAACAATTTAGACCCAGGAATAAGTGTTGGGGGATTGAGATGAAAATAGAAAGCAAGAGTGCTAATGTGATATACAAGTGTGATTCGGGTATTATATCAAGGCAGGAAGGCAAGCCGGTCCTGGGAGACCAGTCTCTCTGGTTGGAGACGGATGGATCTGGTGACAGAGGTGGCTTTCAGAACCTGGCTTTGATATCTGGGTAGTGAGAAGCTGATGGGGAGGGTTGTGGTAAGTCAACTGGACTCCTCCCTTGGTAATAGCAGGTGTGGTATAACTCATCAAGCTGTCCCTGGCTGTTCCATGCTTCATGAGCTTTGGGTCATGCCATCTGCTAGCTTGGAAGAATCAGAGTTGCCTTCAAACCTCTCCGTCGTTTGACTCAAATGTTGCTCCCGGTCCAGGGGTGGGATTCAGCCGCCCATCCCTTCCCTCCCAGGACGCTCCACACGGCCCATTTTGGATGCCAAGTAAGTGCAGTGCCTCCACGGAGGCTCGAAAAAGGAAGTTCTGAAAATGGGCCTGTTTCGGGCCGCCAGAGCCCAGGGGAGGCTGTTTTCACCCTCCCGGAGACTCGAGGAAAGCCTCTGGAGCCTGGGGAGGGTGAAAACAACCCCCCCCCTGCTGTGGTGCAGGAGGCCAAGTAGACCACGCCCATCATGGCCACGCTCACCCAGCAACTGGACAGTGAACCAGTTGCTAAAACGTTTGAATCCCACCCCTGCCCCTGTCCTACAAGTTGGTTCAATGATTCTGTCCTACGTGGTTGGCCAACCACGGTTTAGGGCTCCGCATGGGTTTGCAAAGCAACTGCGGCCGAGTCAGCCAACTTCGGTGGTTGCAACGTATGGCGTAGCGCCAGCAAAACTTGCCAAGGAGCCAAGTCTCTCTTTCCTGCAACCCCCTGTCCCGTTAATGGTCTGAAACAAGTAACTCTACCTTTCTCCCAGGAGCTTCCAGGGGGATTTAATTACTCGTAGAGACACCACAGCTTTGGCATCATTTCCCCCACCAAACGGCTGGTGAGCTCCTATTGAAATGTCTTCATGGCGACTTGGGTAGGGATGGCGTGAGGAAAGGAAGGAAGGAAGAAAGGAAATAACAGCTGCCGGCTGTCCTTTTATGAAAACAAACAACGCCCACATTTCGGTTTAGAAAGGGCTCCAAACCAACCCGTGGTTTGGGTTTCTGTTTATTTGTTTACCCGTCGGGCCAAACATGGAACTTAAAAGCCCGATAGAATTTCTAGACTAACTTAACGCAGGAAAGCTTTGCCGTGTCCAGTTCCCTTGGTGGCTGGATTGTTTGCTGGGATCCTGGAGAGAATGTCCGGCTAAAAAGTCGAGAAAGGAACTCATTGATGGCGCCAGGTTCAAGGAAGTATCTGAGAGGCTATCCGAGAGGTGGGGAACTCCATCATGGTTTCTTAGCAACATTGATGGGTAGAATTAGAATTATTAGAATTAGAATTAGAATTAGAATTAGAATTAGAATTAGAATTAGAATTAGAATTAGAATTAGAATTAGAATTAGAATTAGAATTAGAATTAGAATTAGAATTAGAATTATTAGAATTAGAATTAGAATAAAATAGAACAGAATAGAATAGAATAGAAGAAGAATATAGAATAGAATAGAATAGAATAGAATAGAATAGAATAGAATAGAATAGAATAGAATAGAATAGAGAATGAAATAATGAATAGGATGGAATGGAATAGAATAGAATGAAATAGAGAAGAGAAGAGAAGAGAAGAGAAGAGAAGAGAAGAGAAGAGAAGAGAAGAGAAGAGAAGAGAAGAGAATGAAATAATGAATAGGATGGAATGGAATGGAATGGAATGGAATGGAATGGAATGGAATGGAATGGAATGGAATGGAATGGAATGGAATGGAATGAATGAATGGAAGAGAAGAGAAGAGAAGAGAAGAGAAGAGAAGAGAGAGAGAGAAGAGAAGAGAAGAGAAGAGAAGAGAAGAGAAGAGAAGAGAACAGAACAGAACAGAACAGAACAGAACAGGAGAAGAATACAGAATGGAATGGAATGGAATGGAATGGAATGGAATTGGAAATGGGAATGGGAATGGGAATGGGAATGGGAATGGGAAGAGAAGAGAAGAGAAGAGAAGAGAAGAGAAGAGAAGAGAAGAGAAGAGAAGAGAAGAGAAGAGGAGAAGAATACAGAATAGAATGGAATGGAATGGAATGGAATTGGAATTGGAATTGGGAATGGGAATGGGAATGGGAATGGGAATGGGAATGGGAATGGGAATGGGAAAGAGAAGAGAAGAGAAGAGAAGAGAAGAGAAGAGAGAGAGAAGAGAAGAGAAGAGAAGAGAAGAGAAGAGAAGAGAAGAGAAAATTCTTTATTGGCCAAGTGTGATTGGACACACAAGGAATTTGTCTTGGTGCATACACTCTCGGTGTACATAAAAGAAAAGATACATTCGTCAAGAATCATAAGGTACAACACTTAATGATGGTCATAGGGAAACAATATAAATCTTAAGGATACCAGCAACAAAGCTACAGTCATACAGTCATAAGTGGGAGGAGATGGGTGATAGGAACGATGAGAAGATTTATAGTAATGCAGACTTAGTCACTAGTTTGACAGTTTAAATGGAAACTGACCAAGGAGAGATTCAACCTGGAAATAAGGAGGCATTTTCTGACCCTGAGTGCAATCAACCCCATGGAACAGAAGTTGCCTTCGGAAGTTGTGGGAGCTTCATCCCTGGAGATTTTCAAGAAGAGACTGGACTGCCATTTGTTGGAAATGGTGTAGGGTCTCCTGGTTGGGTGGGGGGGGTTGGATTAGATGACCTCCAAGGTCCCTTCCAGCTCTATTCTGATTGATTGATTCAATCTAGAAATAAGGAGGAATTTTCTGACAGGAAGAACCATCAACCCCATGGAACAGAAGTTGGCTTCAGAAGTTGTGGGAGCTTCATCTCTGGAAGCTTTCGGAAATGGCGTAGGTGTTCCGTTAATCTGTTCAAGGTATCCTCTCTGTACATCTATTAGTTTGCATTGGATTTCCCCCCCCCCTCCCCGGTGTTATTTTCTCCCCCTCCTCACACCTCTTGCTGGGCAGGAATGCGAGGCAGCGGGCGGCCCCTCCCCATCACCTCCTCCTAAAACGCTTCTTCATCAGACTGTGACTGCTCATGGCAACCGCCCATTAGCATAAGCGGTGTTGGCCTGCACTCCTTCATCCTGAGATTGCTGACATCTTCAAGGCCGCGTTGCCCAGCCTGGGGGGCCCTGACAAGAATCCAGAGAGATGCATTAACGTGGCATTGTTGCTCGTGCCACAGGCATTCGGGTTGTTGCAGCCTTCCCACCCAGCCAGCCAGCAAGCAAGCTCGAGAAACACTCCTTTAGGGAGTCAGATATTTTTGAATCAAGATAAAGTGTCAGGATGAAGTTCAACAACCTGGCCCCTCCCCTCCCAACTATGTCTTTATTTTATTTTTTTATAAAAGTTTTTTTTTAAAATAAAAAACCAAAGACATAATACATCCATCCTTCCGTGTGTCTTCTCGGTGTTTCCTCTGTGACTTCTTCTTCTTTTTATTACCACTCCTATCTTCATTTCTCCTTGATAGTTTCCATTTCTCTGTTGCAATCAGAGGTGGCCTTCAGCAGATTCTGACCAGTTCTGGAGAACCGGTAGCGGAAATTTTGAGTCGTTCGGAGAACAGGTAGTAAAAAATTCTGACTGCCCCCGTCTATTCTCTGCCTCCCGAGTCCCAGATGATCGGGAGGAAATGGGGATTTTGCAGTAACTTTCCCCTGGAGTGGGGAGGGAATGGAGATTTTGCAGTATCCTTCCCCTGGTGTTGGGAGGGAATGGAGATTTTGAAAACCTTCCCCTGGAGTGGGGAGGGAATGGAGATTTTGAAGTAACCTTCCCCTGGAGTGGAGAGGGAATGGAGATTTTACAGTATCCTTCCCCTGGAGTGGGGAGGGAATGGAGATTTTGAAAACCTTCCCCTGGAGTGGGGAGGGAATGGAGATTTTGAAGAAACTTTCCCCTGGAGTGAGGAGGGAATGGAGATTTTACAGTATCCTTCCCCTGGAGTGGGGAGGGAATGGAGATTTTACAGTATCCTTCCCCTGGAGTGGGGAGGGAATGGAGATTTTGAAGTAACCTTCCCCTGGAGTGGAGAGGGAATGGAAATTTTAAGTAACTTTCCCCTGGAGTGGAGAGGGAATGGAGATTTTACAGTATCCTTCCCCTGGAGTGGGGAGGGGATGGAGATTTTGCAGTATCCTTCCCCTGGAGTGGGGTGGGAATGGAGATTTTACAGTATCCTTCCCCTGGAGTGGGGAGGGAATGGAGATTTTGAAGTAACCTTCCCCTGGAGTGGGGAGGGAATGAAGATTTTGAAGTAACCTTCCCCTGGAGTGAGGAGGGAATGGAGATTTTACAGTATCCTTCCCCTGGAGTGGGGAGAGAATGGAGATTTTACAGTATCCTTCCCCAGGAGTGAGGAGGGAATGGAGATTTTGAAGTAACCTTCCCCTGGAGTGGGGAGGGAATGGAGATTTTACAGTATCCTTCCCCTGGAGTGGGGAGGGAATGGAGATTTTGAAGTAACCTTCCCCTGGAGTGGAGAGGGAATGGAAATTTTAAGTAACTTTCCCCTGGAGTGGAGAGGGAATGGAGATTTTACAGTATCCTTCCCCTGGATTGGGGAGGAAATGGAGACTTTGCAGTAACCTTCTCCTGGAGTGGGTGGGAATGCCACGCCCACCAAGCCATGCCACACCCACAGAACCGGTAGTAAAAAAAATTTGAAACCCACCAGTGGTTGCGATATTTTCCCTCAAATTACAATACATTGAAGATAACATTTTCCTTATTTAACTATCACAGTCTTTATCTATATCTCTTTTTTAACCAATCATAAAATTTTCCCCCCATATCTTATAATAATCCGTATCCCCCCCCCTCTCTCTCTTTAATCATCAGTTAATCTGTTCATTTCTGCACAATCTAAGATTTCTTTTTAATTCCTTCCCCTTCCAAAGGGATTTTCTCTGCTCTCTATCTTTGGGCAAATGCCATCCTCGCTGCCGTTATTATATGTATAATCAAATATATATTTTCTTTACTAATTTTCCCTGGTAGGATACCCAATAGGAACAGCTCAGGTTTTAAATCAGTATGTTGTTGGATCATTTCTTCTAAGGATGTCCTAATTCTGCTCCAATAGTCTTTAGCTTCTGGGCATGTCCACCACATATGATAATAAGTTCCTGGTATTTGATGGCATTTCCAACGTTTAGCTGATTTGTTTTTAAACATTTTTGCCATTTTTTCCGGAAGCATATGCCGTCTATAAAACATTTTACATTGATTCTCTTGATATGCGGTGGACATTGTCCCTCCCAACTATGTCTATGCAGGTATAATAGTATAGCCTTTATTGCAAGAGTGAAATCTAGCAGGTTGTAGAGAACTGGTAGCGGAAATTTTGAGTAGTTCGAAGAACCGACAAATGCCATCTCTGGCTGGCTCCAGAGTGTGGCGGGAATGGAGATTTTGCAATATCCTTCCCCCAGGAGTGGGGAGGGAATGGGGATTTTGCAATATCCTTCCCTTGCCATGCCCACCAAGCCACACCCATCAAGCCACACTCACAGAACCCGTAGTAAAAAAAAAATTGGATTTCACCACTGCTTTAGCAGAAAATACTGCTTTCTAGCCAAGCTAAACCGTGCGGGACAGCTGATCCCTCCCTGCTTTTCTACTTACCTTCCCAAGCCTCAATTTGGCAATACTTTTTACGGTGTAAAACTGGTAGCTTTTTAAACGCACAGAGTGCGTTGGCGCTCCTACACAGGCAGCGTACCAGTAGCAAACTGGTTCAGATTTAACCTGGAGGAAAAATGGTTCTTGGATGCCCAGCCTGGCCTGTAGCTGATCTAGTCAAATATTCTAGTCCAGTGATAGCTAACCATTTTGTTGTCGTGTGCCGAAAAGTTTTGGTCTTAGTAGACCTCCATGCTCTTATAACCCATAATACAATGCACGTACGTGCCCCCGCCTCCCCCTGCCCCCTGGGCATGCGTGTGCATCCCCCACATGCGTCCCACCCCTGTGCATGCATGGAAGAGACCCCAAAATCAGCTAGCTGGCGGGAGGCATGCGTGCAGGTGCGGTGGAGCTGAGCTGGTGGCGGCAACAGCTCACATGCCCGCAGAGATTCTAGTTCTAGTCTAGAGATTCTAGTCGGTCTGGCATCTCAATCCTGGATAGCTCAGCAGGCTAAAAAGCACTGTTATTAAGAACAGCTGTCTGCAATTACTGCAAGTTCGAATCTCACCAGGCTCAAGGTTGACTCAGCCTTCCATGCTTTCTAAGGTAAGTAAATTGAGGACCCAGTTTGTGGGGGCAATAAGCTGACTTTGTATAAATATACAAAAGTATGAAGGTTATTTCTTAATGCATTGTAAGCCGCCCTGAGTCTCCGGAGAAGGGCGGCATATAAATCAAATTTACCAAAAAAAAAAATCATCTCAAGAAGTAATCTCCTTTGTCAAAGCAACATTATACAGGTGTCTGTCGAAACCAGAATTTTGTGTGGGAGGAATTAAGTTTGCGAGGACCCTCTAATAAAAAATGATCCGGTGGCTTTAATTAGCCTATTTTGGCAGCTCAAGAACAGCAGAGGGCGATGTACCAAAGGATCTCTTTTTCTGGACGTTTCCTCAGAAATTAGGCAAAGGGATAATTGTAGCAAAACGATGACAAAATAAGTGACATTTTAACCCAAACAGAATCTGGGAACCGAAGGAGAATCTGCTTTAGCCATGTAGAATTGCTGTTCCACCTTGAATAAGCAACATTTCTGTTTATTTCTGCTTTTCTGGTCTCCTTACATCGGATTCCTGCTTGCAAGCCTCCTCTTTTTATTTTAAAAAGAACGATTGCTTGTGGAAATACACGTAGCTTTGTTCTTTTCCCAGTGATTTTAGTGATTTCTTAGTGCCGTGAAGAGAATTTCGAGGCCTGGGACATCCTTTTTGAGAAAGTGTAATAGACAGAACGAGGCGGCTCAGTGGCTAAGATGCTGAGTTTGTTGATCAAAAGGTCGGCAGTTCAGCGGTTCGAGTCCCTAGCACCACGTAACGGGCTGAGCTCCCGTGACTTGTCCCAGCTTCTGCCAACCTAGCAGTTCGAAAGCACGTAAAAAATGCAAGTAGAAAAATAGGGACCACCTTTGGTGGGAAGGGAACAGCGTTCTGTGCGCCTTTGGCATTGAGTCATGCTGGCCACATGACCACGAAAATGTCTTCGGACAGCGCTGGCTCTTTGGCTTAGAAATGGAGATGAGCACCGCCCCCTAGAGTCGGGAACGACTAGCACATATGTACAAGGGGAACCTTTACCTTTACCTTAATAGACAGAACTGTGTATGGAGGGGCTAAGGAAAACTCCATAATCTGCAAAACTGAAGGCCACATTCCCGCTTGTAGAAATTGCCATAGGTCCTAGCCCCAGCCTTCTTCCATCTGTCCCCTTCCTTGGCCAAGGGCTGATGGCAGGAAAAATTGGGAGCCTGCATGTAAAAAAAAAGCAATTTTCAGAGCTGTCTAGCTACTGGACAGGGTTAGAGTTTAAGGGTTCTAGCGGAAAAATGTGTTAGGACTAAGCTAGCACTTCTGATACAAGTCTGCGGTCTTTTTGGTGAGCACATTTCCAGCATCAAAACTTCCTAGAAAATGGATCTGCTATCTTTAATCCCACTTGTCTCAGTCCAGCTAGGCTGGGCCTGGTGGGAATAAAAAGACCCAGTTCACGCACTTCAAAAGCCGCAAAAACAAGGCTGGAGCCTCAAAACGCGACGAGTAGGTAATAAGTTCCTTGTAAAGTCAGCTCTGGGAGCGTCCACTTTCCAGTGCCTTTTCAAGTCTTTGGGCCCCACCATCTGTCCATCTGGCTGCCACGGCCACCGGCAGCCGCCATTTGGTGCCCATCTTGATTGGGGCTGCGCCTATCTAGCTGCCACGGTAACTGACATCCCTCTGGCGGCAACGGCCTCCTCACCATCCGGAATGGCCCAGCAGGTGGTGCGCAGCTGCTGCGCCAGGCTGCCAGGATCAAGCTGCTGGGTGGTACAGGGTCAGTGGGGAGTGCCGTGGCCATTTGGTGCCGTCAGATGTGGGGCTGCCATTGCAAGCTGCCGCCATTGCTCCTGCCACATTCCCCCCAGGTACGGTGAACCCCAAGTTGGGGCTCGACAACTTGCCGGGGGGGGGGGGAGAGAAGTGACCCACCAATTGCCCAGGTTTGGCCAGGTTTTGCTTGAGCCAAGGGGTGTCAAATTTCTACGAAACTCATGATGTCTAAGCAACCGGATCCGTACATGAAAGGTTCAAGTTTATTACTTTATTGTGTTCCACCTATAATACAAGAATCTTCCCAGGCTTGGTTGCCTTCCATTGGGAACACCCAGATAAGGAGAGATCACTCCTAACTCTCTCGCAGCTGCGTAATGACTCAAGGCTAGTTCCTCACTTGATCCCCTCCTCCTTGTCCAACTGGAAGTTTTCCAACACATGGTACTATCGTAGCTGCCTTCGTATGTTTGTTAGGCAGCCAGAACAAGTTCAATTGTTGTGCCCTTACCCGCTCCATCAGGGGCCATCTCTTAAGGCAGTGTTGGCGAACCTTTTCAGCAGCGAGTGCCAAAACGGGAGCGCGCACACGTATGAAAACACCGGGAACCGGAAGAGCAACTCCCTGGCATGCACACACAGGAGTACCGGAAACCGGAAGTTCCTGTCCATGCATGTGCGTGCTGGGAGGCTGTTGTGACCCAGGCCCAAACAAGTAGTACTTGGAAAATCAGTCCGTGAAAAAACAAACTGTATTCAAACAGCTGAGAATGACTTCATTCCCAGCGTCGTTCAACTAAATTAAAGCAAATTCCTCCCAACACAAATTCCTCAGTCCTATCGCAAACCTTGGTCCAATGAGGCAAACTGCCAAAGGCCTTTCTTGGCAAATGTTCAGAAGTCACAGATACAAAAATAAATACAAGACGTAGACAAAGAAGAAGATGAAGCTACCAACATTGTTTTCCGGCAAAGCCCAAACGCCGTTGCTGGTCTGTTTTAAGCCTTCTGGGAGGGGCCAATCATCTCCTGGCTCTATTCCCAAGTTGTCCTCTTTGCTTGAGCTGCTCTTGCCTTCTGGCAGCTCTTCTTATGTGTGCACTAGGAACAGGCTCCTCCTGTTCCTCTGCCTCTCTGCTGTCAGCCTCTGGAGGCTCCGAAGTCCGCACATTGCTCCCCGACGGCCCTGGCCCCATCTCTGCCTCTGATGCAGTACCCTTGTCTGGCCTTCCCCAGCCTCCAGGACTGGCCCATGGTCCTCCCCAGCCTCCTCACTGTCTGACTCCGCTGCCAGGTCTGCAGGCTGCTGATCGACCACAACAGAAGCTGAAGTTTCCAGCATGCTCATACATCACCTAGTTTTTTGGTTTCTGGCGTGCCAGCTGGCGCGTATGTGCACACAGGAAACTGAAAGCTCAGCTTCCCGGCATGCACATGCATGACAGGGAACTGCTCTTCCGGTTTCCGGCACTCCCATGTGCGTGAAGACCAGCATGTGCATGCCAGAACCCAGAAGAGCAACGGGCGACGGCTGGCGTGCCCAGAGAGATGGCTCTGCGTGCCAATTCCGGCATGTCTGCCATAGGTTCGCCATCATAGAATAGAATAGAATAGAATAGAATAGAATAGAATAGAATAGAATAGAATAGAATAGAATAGAATAGAATAGAATAGAATAGAATAGAATGGAATAGAATAATGGAATGGAATGGAATGGAATGGAATGGAATGGAATGGAATAGAATAGAATAGAATAGAATAGAATAGAATAGAATAGAATAGAATAGAATAGAATAGAATAGAATAGAATATGGAAGGGAATAGGAATAGAACAGAACAGAACAGAACAGAATAGAATAGAATTTTTATTTGGCCAAGTGTGATTGGACACAAAAGGAATTTGTCTTTGGTGCAGATGCTCTCAGTGTACATAAAAGAAAAGATACATTCATCAAGAATCATATAGAATAGAACAGAACAGAACAGAACAGAACAGAACAGAACAGAACAGAACAGAACAGAACTCTTCATTGGCTAAGTGTGATTGGACATACAAGGAATTTGTCTTGGTGCATATGCTCTCAGTGTACATAGAAAGACAAGATGCATTCGTCAAGAATCAAAAGGTACAACACTTAATGATAGTCATAGGGTACAAATAAGCCATCGAATCCTACTAGGAAACAATCAATATAAATTGTAAGGATACAAGCAACAAAGTTAGAGTCATGCAGTCATAAGTGGGAGGAGATGGGTGATGGGAACGATGAGAAGATTAATAGTAATGCAGACTTAGTAACTAGTTTGACAGCGTTGAGGGAATTATTTGTTTAGCAGAGTGATGGCGTTCGGGAAAAACCTGTCCTTGTGTCTAGTTGTTCTGGTGTGCAGTGCTCTATAGCGTCGTTTTGAGGGTAGGAGTTGAAGCAGTTTATGTCCAGGATGCGAGGGGTCTGTAGATATTTTCCCAGCCCTCTTTTTGACTCCTGTAGTATACAGGTCCTTCATGGAAGGCAGTCGGGTAGCCATTGTTTTTTCTGCAGTTCTAACTATCCTCTGAAATCTGTGTCTGTCTTGTTGGGTTGCAGAGCCAAACCAGACAATTATGGAGGTGCAGATGACAGACTCCATCATTCCTCTGTAGAACTGGATCAGCAGCTCCTTGGGTAGTTTGAGCTTCCTGAGTTGGCGCAGGAAGAACATTCTCTCCTGTGTTTTTCTGATGACGTTTTTTGATGTTGGGTGTCCATTTTAGGTCGTGAGATATGGTAGAACCTAGAAATCGTGGTCTTAAGGCCTGAATTTCAACTTTCCGCATTGCGCTCCGAATGCACAAAATGGTCCAGCTTCGGATGCCAATCCTTCCAGAATTCTAATCGAGCAAAAAAAAATAGCTTCTCGGTAATTAAGGACTTGGAAAGGCGGGCATTTTTCTCCTTCGCTTACTGGACCTGCGTCTCCAGAGGCCACTGGTTTTCTATCTCTGCCTTTGACCATCGCGCCTGTTTATTACAGTAATTTATCACCCCATAAAGACGACTCTTCCTGCAAGGACCAGATCATTCCGGAAGAAATATGTTACGAAAATTAAAAATGCAGCCGATGCTTGTGCCGTGTCAGGTCTGCGGGGATGTGGATTTTATTTTTATTTTTTTGTGCAACATCTGAAAAAGCCTGGGTGCCTTTTTTTTTTAATACCGTCTGCCTTCAATTATTTAAAATAGGGTGGACTTTTTTTTTTTCCCACATGCGTGGGATTGCGGTTCGTACACTTAAAGAACCTGGGAAAAAAAGATAAGATGAAAACATCTGGATTGCACCAAATTCTTTGAACATTCCTTTAATGAGGAATTGTGTTTGTTTGGGTTTTTTTTTCTTGGTGGTCTTTCCCCCTCCCCCCCCATCTTCAAACTCTTAGATAGATTCAGATTATTTATTTATTTATTGGTTCGATTTATGTGCCACCCTTCTCCGGAGACTCAGGGCGGCTTACAATGCGTTAAGCAATAGCCTTCATACTTTTGTATATTTATACAAAGTCAGCTTATTACCCCCACAAACTGCGTCCTCAATTTACCCACCTTAGAAAGGATGGAAGGCTGAGTCAACCTTGAGCCTGGTGGGATTCGAAGTGGTGTAATTTGCAGACAGCTGGATGTTAATAACAGGCTTTAGTCTGCTTTTAGCCTGTTGAGCTATCCAGGCTCTATCTATCTATCTATCTATCTATCTATCATCTATCTATTAGTTCGATTTATATATGCCGCCCTTCTCCAGAGACTCAGGGCGGCTTACAATGCGTTAAGCAATAGCCTTCATACTTTTGTATATACCTGCTTAGTAGGGCTTTCGGGCACCCCTAAGCAGTGTTCTTTTTTTATACAAAGTCAGCTGATTGCCCCCACAATCTGGGTCCTCGTTTTACCCACCTCGGAAGGACGGAAGGCTGAGTCAACCTTGAGCCTGGTGGGATTCGAACTCGCAGTAATTGCAGGCAGCTGGTGCTAGTTAACAGCACTTCAGTCTGCTACGCCACCAAGGCTCTTAACAGAGTAACAGAGTTGGAATGGACTTTATAGGTCCGTGATATCTGTGGGCACGCGAGTATTGCCCTAGCTCAGCTCCAGTGCGCGTGGGCACGCCGGCCAGCTGATTTTCGGGCCTTCTGGGCCCACTGGAAGTTTGGAAAAAAGGTCATTTCTGGCCTTCGAAAGGCCTCCGGGGGTATGGGGAAGGCCGTTTTCACCCTCCCCAGGCTCCAAGAAAGCCTCTGGAGCCTGGGGAAGGCGAAAAAGAGGCCTACGGGGCCCACCGGGCCATCACGTGCCAAAAGCAGGGGTCGCGCCGGTGGGGGATCATATGTGCATGCATAGGGGGTGGGGCGCATTGAATTATGGGTGTGGGCACGCACATGTGCAACACCTCCCTTGCTCCCCCCCAGCTTTTGGCATGTGATGGCAAAAAGGTCAGCCATCACTTTTATAGGTCATCTAGTCCAAACCGCCACTCAGGCAGACCCTACACCATTTCTGACAGAGGGCAGTCCAGCCTCTTCTTGAAGGCTTCCAGGGATGAAGCTCCCACAACTTCTGAAGGCAGCTTCTGTTCCATGGGTTGATGGCTGTCTCACTGTCAGGAAATTTCTCCTTATCTCCAGGTGGAATCTCTCCTTGGTCAGTTTCCATCTGTCCGAGAGATGGCCAAATTTTTTCTTCTGTTCTTCTGGCTTGTAGAACAAATTCCATCTTTTATTAGTGCCTGATCCTCTGTTCCTCTTGAGGCTCTAAGCCAGCAAGGTTATCATTCAATCAATCAATCAATCAATCAGTCAGTCAGTCAGTCAGTCAGTCAGTCAGAATAGAGCTGGACAGGACTTTGGAGGTCATCTCATCCACCCACTGCCTAAGCAGGAGACCCTACACCATTTCTAACAGATGGCAGTCCAGCCTCTTCTTGAAGGCTTCCAGGGATGAAGCTCCCACAACTTCTGAAGGCAACTTCTGATTGTTCTCACTGTCTCCTCATTTCCAAGTTGAATCTCTCCTTGTTCAGTTTGCATCCATTATTGTTCCTTCTCTGGCCTTCGGGTGCTTTGGAAAATAGCTTGACCCCCTTCCTCCTCTCTGTGGCGGCCCCTCAAATATTGGAAGACTGCTACGTGTCTCCCCTGGTCTTTCTCTTCACTAGACTAACCGTGATGATTTTATAGTATTATGGGTGCTACCAAGACCCACCACGCACCTGACAAAATAACAATGACTGGAAACCTTCTTACTCAGTGGTTCTCAGCTATGATCTGGGGTGGGGGTGGCTGTGATGTCATCATAAGGGGTCTTCGAAGGCTTGAAAAAATGTCATGATTTAAATCTTAGTTAAGTCTTGGGGGTCCGTGGCCACAAAATATTTTGGAAGAAGTTCAGAGAAGAGCAGCTAAGAGGATTAAAGGCCTGGAGACTAAAAGATATGAAGAACGGTTGCAGGATTTGCGTTTGGCCAGTCTAAAGAAAAGAAGGACTAGGGGGGACATGATAGCAGTCTCCCAGTATTTGAGGGGGTCAACTTATTCAATCAATCATAAATTCATTGTAAAAGCAAAAGAAAGACTCATAGACTCATGGAGCATGCTCAGATTTCCAGTTATAATATTCTTTAAAGAAAAGTCTAAGATTGTCGGATGAGTAGAGCAGCTAAGTAGAGATCCTGGGAAGTCAACTTAAATTCCCCAAGAGCTAAAGCAAGGAACCGAGCTGAGCTGGCAACCTCAAACTGACCTTGGATGATCCCCGAAGTTCAACCAACTTGGAGCTTTTAAACAGGAGACCACCAGGGCTGTTTTGACAATTGAGAAGTCGAAAACAATCACCATTTCAGGCGTCTGACAAGCTGAACAATTCCAGTGAAGGGCATCTGAGGACACGAGGGCCAAGATTTTTTCTGGGGAAAAAGGCTCAGCTTTTTTTTTTTTCCAAATAAGTTTTATTTTCATGCTGTAAAGTCAGCTTCCTTTTCATACCTCTGTTGCAAAAGAGTCTAAAGTTAAACGTCTATTTAAAGGAGAGAACGGCACAAACAGAACTCAACCTTCTATTAACCTATTTGGAGTTGTCCGCTTGCAGAAAAATGCCGTTTTTTTTGTTGGGTTTTTCTGGGAAATGAAATGTTTCTCCGTGAGGAATGCTCATCTCAGACTTGGCTCCCTTGGTCAAGTTTGTGTTTGTGTTATCTTTTGGGTGTAAATCTGGGGGATACAACTTCCAAACAGTCCCAATGGACACCAAAGCGCACGCCAGGTCTCCTAAGATCTTCAGAGAAGTAATTTCTCTTCTCTTATTTTGGGAATGAAAGAGGAACTTCAATATGTACCGTATTTTTCGGACTATAAGACTCACTTTTTTGTCTCTCAAAAGGAGGTGAAAATGTCTGTGAGTCTTATAGACTGAATATTGGCAAAGCCCTGGCCACACGCCGGCCATTTTTTGACCTCTGCATGCCCCGTTTTTGGGCTTTTTTTCAGTGTTTATCAGGCCTTTTTTTCAGCCCATTTTTTAGGCTTTTTTGGCCCATTTTCATTTCCATTTGCATCCCGTTTTGGGCACTTTCAGTCTGGTTCTGAGGCTTTTTTCAGTCTATTTGTGAAGCTTTTTAAAGCCCAATTTGGGGCTTTTTTCAGCCCATTTTTGAGGCTTTTTCCAGCCCATTTCCAGGGCTTTTTCCAGCCCATTTTTGGGGATTTTTGGCCAGTTTCTGAGGCTTTTTTTGGGCCAGTTTTTGAGACTTTTTCCGGCCCATTTCTGGCACTTTCTTGGCCCATTTTCGAGGCTTTTTTTGGCCCATTTTGGGCTTTTTTTCAGCCCGTTTACTAGGCGTTTCTTGGCCCATTTTTAGGCTTTTTTCAGCCTATTTTCTAGGCTTTTTCAGCCCATTTTTGAGGCTTTTTTCATCCCATTTTTGGGGGTTGTTTTCAGTCTGGTTCTGAGGCTTTTTTTAGTCCATCTGTGCTTTTTAAAAGCCTGATTTGGGGCTTTTTTCAGCCCATTTTTGAGGCTTTTTCCAGCCCATTTTTGGGTTTTTTTTTGGCCAGTTTCTGAGGCTTTTTTTTTGGCCAGTTTTTGAGACTTTTTCTGGCCCATTTCTGGCACTTTCTTGGCCCATTTTCGAGGCTTTTTTTGGCCCATTTTGGGCTTTTTTTCAGCCTGTTTACTAGGCGTTTCTTGGCCCATTTTTTAGGCTTTTTTCAGCCTATTTTCTAGGCTTTTTCAGCCCATTTTTGAGGCTTTTTTCATCCCATTTTGGGGGTTGTTTTCAGTCTGGTTCTGAGGCTTTTTTCAGTTCAGTGAAGCTTTTTTAAAGCCCGATTTGGGGCTTTTTTCAGCCCATTTTTGAGGCTTTTTTCATCCCATTTTGGGGGTTGTTTTCAGTCTGGTTCTGAGGCTTTTTTTAGTCCATCTGTGAAGCTTTTTAAAGCCTGATTTGGGGCTTTTTTCAGCCCGTTTTTGAGGCTTTTTCCAGCCCATTTTGGGGCTTTTTTGGCCAGTTTCTGAGGCTTTTTTTGGCCAGTTTTTGAGACTTTTTCCGGCCTGTTTCTGGCACTTTTTTGGCCCATTTTCAAGGCTTTTTTTCGCCCATTTGGGGTCTTTTTTTCAGTTCGTTTACTAGGCTTTTCTTGGCCCATCTTTTAGGCTTTTGTCAGCCTACTTTCTAGGCTTTTTCACCCATTTTTGAGGCTTTTTTGGTCTGTTTTCAGGGCTTTTTTGGCCCATTTTTAAGGCTTTTTTCGACCAGTTTTTGAGGCTTTTTTCATCCCGTTTTGGGGGCTTTTTTCAGCCCATTTGTGAAGCTTTTTTAAAGCCCGATTTGCAGCTTTTTTCAGCCTGTTTTTGAGGCTTTTTCCAGCCCATTTTTGGGGCTTTTTCCAGCCCATTTTGGGGGCTTTTTCCAGCCCATTTTTGAGGCTTTTTCTGGTCCATTTTTGGGGCTTTTTCTGGCCCATTTTGAGTGTTTTTTCAGCCCATTTATTAGGCTTTTTCAGCCCATTTATTAGGCTTTTTCAGCTCATTTTTGAGGCTTTTTCAGTCTGTTTTCAGAGCTTTTCTGGCCCATTTTTTAGGCTTTTTTCGACCAGTTTTTGAGGCTTTTTTCAGAAAAAAACAGGCTGAAAAAAGCCTCGAAAATGGGCCCCCAAAGCCCTGAAAATGGGCCAGAAAAACCGAATTGATTGGAACTGTAGCTGGAGCACAGGAGGAGGGGGGGGAAGGAAACATGCTATTTTGGAGTGTAAGGAAGGGGTTATGCCCAAAGCCCTGGTCATTATTCCAAGGTCATTCTTCTCTTGCAACTCTAAACCCTGTCATAACATCTCATTTTTGATCTATCTCTACCCGGGATTTGACAGGCAAGCAAGCTTTACTTCTAGAAAGAGACAAAATTCCCATCCCTTCCTAAGCACAAATGTTGATCTTAGCAAGGAACTTCAGATGGAAGGGAACAACTCCTAAAGCCTGCAGATCTTGCAAAATCTTTTGGTTCTTATAACTAGGCAGCAGGAATGATGGGAGGTTGGGTGCTGGTTGACCTGTTTTTAAAGGCCTGGACTTTTGAAAAAGCACCGCGGGTCTCCACTGTCATTCCAAGCAAGTTGCCTTGACATCTGTTCTTTTTTTTTTTTTTGAGCAAGTCAGAAGCAAAACGAGTAAATTAGCTATCGACATCCGTGGCGGGCTTCATCGAAGCAATTGCAGGTAGAAAAAGAGAAGCTGTATGACCAGAGGGAATCGACGCCGGGCCGGGGCTGGGAAACTCTGCGCTATGCTCCTCCTCGGCTGGCAAAATAAAGAGGTTTTCTTCCCACGTTTAGAAAATCAACATGACAACTTCATGTACCATCGGAAATAATTAGGGGCAAAAAAAAAAGGAAATCATCCTCTGTTGCTCCGCGCCCCATACCTTACGCCCTTAAGGGATGGGTAGGGGAGAGACGCAGAAGTCATTAAAAATGGAAGCCTTGGTGCTCCAGAGGCTGACCAGCTAAAAGCTACGTCCACCAGTTAGGTCAGGATGGGTAGAAGCAAAAAGAGGAAGGCAGGCTGGGCTTTTGGAGACCGTGGAAAGTGGAGTAGATTATCCTTATCACAAAGGATAAATATGATAAAGGAATTTCACATGTGGTGGACGTGCCCCGAAGCGAAAAAATATTGGACCATAATTGGGAGATGGTTACAGGAAATAATTAGAGAAGAAGTAGAGTTGATACCAGAATTATTTCTCCTGGGAATAGCGAAGAAGAGACTTGGAAAAAAAAAGACCCACTTAACGATACATATAACTACAGCTGCCAGGTTGGCCTATGCCCAATATTGGAAGGAAAAAATCCTGCCACCAGAAGAACTCGTACTTAGGAAGGTATTAGAGTGTGCAGAGATGAGCAAATTAATCTATGAATTAAATAATGATGAAAACTCAGAGTACTATACTGTGTGGGAAAGGTGGTACGAATGGATGAATGAAAATCAAAAAACAGGAGTAAAAGGTGTGTTAAATAAATAATAACAAATGGTAAAAGTGACACCAAGCAATTTTATGTATATATGTATAAACACTGCGTATCCGATGTAAATAGAAGTGAAAACTTTTTGTATCTATAAAAAATTAATAAAGTATAATTTTAAAAAATGATAAAGGAATAATATACTTAATGTTGCATATACTAAAGGCAGCGAGATGGTCTTCATGCAAAATTGGAAAAGTATAGAGAGAAAGAAGAAGGTAAGATACTGACTTGCGCAGAAATGGACAGGCTGACAACAGAACTCAAAGACAAGGGTGAAAAGGGAATATCATGAAATCTAGATTTTATTTATTTATTTTATTTATTAAATTGTTATATCGCCCTTCTCCCGAAGGACTCAGGGTGGTGTACAGCCACAATAAAGCAACACGAAATGCAAAATTTAAAAGCAATTTAAAACAGATTAAATATTTTGCCCCCCCCTCCCCAGTTAAAAACCCACAAATTAAAACCCCCAATCCAAATTCTTATTAAGCCAGTTGGAATAAAATGTATCCATGGTTGGAGGAGGAGGAGAAACGTCAGGATAAAGAAATATTGATAAGTCGAGAGTTGGAAAATGATGATGTCAGTGTTATGGGATCGGTAGGAATTGTATTGGTACGGAAAGTAATTTTCACGGGCGAAGAGATTTAGGTGTCCGAATTTTGATAGGCTGTATATATTTATATATCGAATATGAATTTCATTTGTCGGAAGGTAAAACGTGATGGACATGTTGGAACCAGAAAAGTCGCACGGTGTCCAATGTTTTTAACTGTATATTTAATTTTTTTTAAAAAACTTCTTAAAAATTAAAAAAGAAAAAAAGAAAGTGGCGTAAGGAAAAGAAGATGGAATAATGAGATAAGATGCTGTGAGAAGCAATCAGAACTCTCCTGGAGCTTTGGAAGGATTCTCTTGCATGATCTAAAATATTAGCCTACTTTCAAAAGTGTCCCACCACAGTGGATGTCAACTCAGCCGAAGGGCCAGATTTCAAAACTGGAACAAGGATTGCCAAGACTTAGATCTTCTTGAGGGAGGTCAACCAACTCACCCCCTATGAAGGGGGAGGTCCCTAAATGTGGACCCTCCATATGTCAACGTTGAGGAACATACAAAGGCTGAGACGCCACCGTTCAAATCCTCAATGTCAAGTCCTGAGTAGGAAGGGGTGTTCAATTTTAGGGATGAACCACCTCATTCTAATCTGAATTAGCCAATTCGGAGGCAGCATGAATTGGGCGGCTTGAATTTAGGCAAGGTGCGTTCTCGCTTGGCTCCTTTGCTGTTCCAGATTATGTAAATCAGTGATATCCGATTTTACAAGGGAGGGAGGGAGGGAGGGAGGAAGAAGAGGGATGAAAGGAAGGAGAGAAGGCAAAAAAGAGGGAGGGAGGGAGGGAGGAGAGGGAGGGAGGGAGGGAGGGAGGAAAGGAAGGAGAAAGGGAGAGTGGGAGGAAGGAAGGAGATGAGGAAGGAAGGAAGGAAGGAAGGAAGGAAGGAAGAAGGATGGAGGGATGAAAGGAAGGAAAGAAGGCAAAAGAGAGGGTGGAAGGAAGAAAGGAGAGGGAGGGAGGAAAGGGAAGGAAAGAAGGCAAAAGAGGGTAGAAGGAAGGAAGGAAGGAGAGGGAGGGATGAAAGGAAGGAAAGAAGGCAAAAGAGAGGGTGGAAGGAAGGAAGAAGAGGGAGGGATGAAAGGAAGGAAAGAAGGCAAAAGAGAGGGTGGAAGGAAGGAAGGAAAGAGAGACGGGGAGGAAAAGAAGGCAAAAGGCAGAGTGAGAGGAAGGAAGGAGATGAGAATGAGAGGAAGGAAGGAAGGAAGGAAGGAAGGAAGGAAGGAAGGAAGGAAGGAAGGAAGGAAGGAAGGAAGGAAGGAAGAAGAGGGATGGAGGGAGGAAAGGAAGGAGAAAGGGAGAGTGGGAGGAAAGAAGAAGATGAGAATGAGAGGAAGGAAGGAAGGAAGGAAGGGAGGTAGGAAAGAGAGGGGAGGGGAAGGAGGGGAGGAAGGAGGGAAGGAAGGAGATGAGAATGAGAGGAAGGAAGATAGGAAGGAAGGAAGAAGAGGGATGGAGGGATGAAAGGAAGGATAGAAGGAAGGCAAAAGAGGGAGGGAGGGAGGAAGGAAAGGGAGAGTGGGAGGAAGGAAGGAGATGAGAATGAGAGGAAGGAAGGAAGGAAAGAGGAAAGGAAGGAAGGAGAGGGGAGGGAGGGGAGGAAGGAGGGAAGGAAGGAGATGAGAATGAAAGGAAGGAAGGAAGGAAGCAAGCAAGCAAGCCAAGGATGGTTGTCACACTGCCATTTCAAAGAGAAATATTCCAGATTAAAACATCTTTTTCCTGCCGTTTAGCCTCACTTCCACAGGCACGAATCCTGTTCAGATGTCGTCCGAAATGCCAAGAGACCATCCCAAAGGGGTAATGTGCCTTCCACCCCGCCTCCCTTCAGAGGCAGATGTCTCTTCGCGACCTCTTCTCCTTCTCCAGATGACCGTTCATCCGTCTGAGCTTCCGTTCAATTTCCTTCCTTAATGCTCCATCTCTTCTGCTTCTGCTTTATTTCTGAAAGCTTCTGGCTGGTTGTTGTTTTTTTAAAATTATTATTATTTTCCTTCCTTCCTTTTGCGCCTCCTCGCACCCTCCTTGTGGTTTTCTTCTCCTTTTCATCGATGGCGTGCAGCTGAGTAATTTCTGGGGGCCTTGGGGGTCATTTATAACAGAGAAAACCAAGCCATTTGGGGGGGGGGGAGGAAGAAGAGTGAGTGTGTGTATGTATATGTGTGTGTGTGTGTGTATATATATATATATATATATATGTATATATATATATATATATATATATATATATATATATATATATATATATATATATATATACACACATACATACATACACACATACATACACACACATATATATGTATATGTAAATATATATAAATATATATATAATATATATATATATTTACACATATATATATAATATATATGTGTAAATATATATATAATATATATATATTTGTTTTCTGAGGTTTTCACGGGTGTTTGTATGTAGGTCTTTGGTTATTCGGGTCTTCTCCGGCGTAGAATTGGAAGTATCTTGGCGACGTTTCGACGAAGTCCCTAACCAATCAGAACACACCTCCACCCAATCAGAACACAGACAAGCTCCCACCCAATCAACTCACACCCCCACTAGTAGTTAAAAGGAAGGGTCAGCTGCAATCTCACATTGCTCCTGGAAGAACGAAGCCGAGAACATCAGCCTGAAGATGACGAATGAGACTTCGTCGAAACGTCGCCAAGATACTTCCAATTCTACACAAGAGAAGACCCGAATAACCAAAGACCTACATATATATATATATATTCTGAGGTTTTCGCGGGTGTTTGTATGTAGGTCTTTGGTTATTCGGGTCTTCTCCCGTGTAAAATTGGAAGTGTCTTGGCGACGTTTCGACGAAGTCTCATTCGTCATCTTCAGGCTGGTGTTCTCGGCTTCGTGCTTCTAGGAGCAAATTTTCTCCCCACCCCCACGCATGGTACCCCCTCCCGTGCTCCCTCCCCACTTTTGGCACGCGATGGCACGGTGGGCCCATTTTTTCACCCTCCCCAGGTTCCAGATGCTTTCTTGGAGCCTGGGGAGGACATAAACACATATTATATATGTATGTATGTATGTATGTATGTATGTATGTATGTATGTATGTATATACATATACACACATCATTCTTTAGGCCAGGCTTTTCCTACGTAAATAAATAAATATACACACAAACTGAGGACCCAGTTTGTTGGGGGCAATAAGCTGACTTTGTATAAATATAAATATACAAAAGTATGAAGGCTATTGCTTAACACATTGTAAGCCGCCCTGAGTCTCCGGAGAAGGGCGGCATATAAATCAAATTAAAATAAAATAAAAAATAAATAAATATACACACATCATTCTTTAGGCCAGGCTTTTCCTACGTAAATCAAGATGTTTCACAGCCACAGTTCAGTGAAATCTCATTCACTAGTTTCTAGGCTTTCTCAGACATCAAAGCAGCATTTTGCTGTCTGTTTGGAGACTTAGGAGAGACTAAGATAGATCTATTTCTGGCTTGTTTGCCTTCATCAGTTAGCCACACCTGCATCTCATGAATAAAATGAAATCAATATTTGATCACGCCCTGTAACGGTCAAATATTGATTTCATTTTATTTTCGTAGGTCTTTGCGTGCATCATTCTTTACGTAGGAAAAGCCTGGCCTAAAGAATGATGCACATAAAGACCTACGAAAATAAAATTATATATAATTTTATTTTCGTAGGTCTTTATGTATATAATACATAATGTATATAATACAAATTTGTAATTTTATTAGAACACGTATTAGACATTCACACAACATACAACATATAAATAACATCATATTTAAGTATTGTTTCATAGCGGTCTTCCAGTTATTATTTTATTCTTCTTCCCCTTTATCTTAATCTTTTACTCTGTCTTCTTCCCCCCCCTTTCCCCCCCTTTTTCCCCAAATAAAGAACTATACATTTTAGCTATTTCTTTACTATTATACATTTTCACCTTCATATTATCTACATTTTTATTCCACCCCGCACATTTGATACATCTCTGTTTTGTACTTCTATTTTTCTCTTCTGATAGTTATTGTTCTTTACTGTTAGTCTTAAGCCAATTATGCCATTTAAAATAAGGTAAATATATATATTATTAATAAGCTACGAGCCGACTCGTCTGTGTATTTGTGGTTCCAAGCTCCTAGTCCCTAAAGTGCAAAAGACAGGGCGGGGTTATTTCAAAACATCCTAGCCTTATGATAGGGTGTGGACGGGGGCAAAGGAGAATGGCTGTTTTGCTTGCCCCTCGCCCTCTCCACCCATCACCCATTGTCTGCGTGATAAGAGCTTCGGGGTGGACAATTTTATAGCCTGCCTTTGTTTGCAACTTGCAAATATTTCTGTCCTCTGCCTGCGTTCCCTGAAGCAGGAACCGTGGCTGCCTGGCGTCACAGTTGGTGACAAACCCCCGGCAGGGAGCTTTACAAGCGGGCGGAACTCCAGGTGACTCAAGCGAGCGAGCCAAGGGGCAATATTGCACCAAAGAGGAAGAATTAGTCACCGAGTGTAAAACGTCTGCGGAATATTGCACATTGCAGTTGGCCAACCCTGCCTCTGGTGCCAGTGAGGGGACCATCCACAGCCAAGTTCTCTAAACAGGTAGTCCTCAACGTACAATTTTTCACTTAAGGACCGTTCGGACTTACAACGGCGCTGAAACAAGGGACTCGCACGCGGTTTACGTCCTTAGCAACTGTTGCAGCTTGCCAACTGGCCTCCACTGCCCAGATTAAAATATCCTTCATTCTTAATATGAAAAAGAGGCAGGATGGAATATTTCCCGTAAAGGAGGAAAAAAAAAATCTTAACAAAGGCAGAAAGCAGGCCCAGTCTTCCTGCTATAGGAAAATAGCCTCAAGCAGAAGCTTTAGGAATGGAGATTTTGTATCCATTCAGAAAGACTGGGCTATTCTGTTCATAAGCAAAGAGACTCCAAATAAGCAGCACAATGCGGCTAACCAAAGCTGACAAGATTATCTCAGAGAAACGCCTAGGATTTGCCTTTCCCCTTTTGCCTGTAGAGCCAGCCACGACCCCTACATGACCCCATCGGAATCTGGCAGCAGCCATTAAAATATGAAAGGACACGTTCTTACACAGGAACAGGCATCTCAATCACACAGCCCCAAAGAATGTACCGTATTTTCCAGCGTATAAGACGACTGGGCGTATAAGACGACCCTCCTCAGAGTCATTTAAAGCTCGTCAGAGCCTTATGGGCTGGTCTGCCTGGTTACAGGAGAATGAGACCCGGCGTATAAGACGACCCCCGACTTTTGAGAAGATTTTTGTGTGTTAGAAAGTAGTCTTATACGCAGGAAAATACAGTATATAAAATCTCTCAACCTCATTTTGTCAGCTACCCCAGAAACATGCTGCTGTCACTGAAGTTTCTGGCATCCAAATAAACAGAGACATCCTTTCCTGCAACCAGTCTCCATTTTATTTCCAGCATCTTTCTCCCGGCTTCGAACTGGACTGGATTTTTCATTCCAACACAAGGAAATTTGCAAAATGGGGCAAAACTCATCTTGCTTAGCAATAGGAATTTCCGGCTCGTTTTTGTGACTGTAAATGCATGATTAGCTGCATTGCAAACCTATCATCCAATGAGACCAGAGGATTTCTGTCCAAAAACCAGAAAGAAGGGGCATACCCGATTGGGGAAGGGGCAGCCGCCATTCCAAAACGATCTGACTCAGCACCGACATTCACACTCGAGGCCCTTTCAGCCGGAATTGTAGGGTTGTGGGTGCGATTTCATGTGGTAGCAAACTGCTAATGAAGTACAGGAAGCTGGTGTCACCTCCTCACCCCTGCCCTGCCAATCTCAAAAAGGAGGGCCTTTATCACACTCTCAAACTCCTGTCGTTGACGATTTAAATCCCTACAGAGGGAGGGGTAATTAAGAAAACATTAGAATGTGCAGAAATGAATAGATTAACATTAGGAATTAAAGGGAAGGAAGAATCGGAGTATTATAACATAGGGGGGCCATTTTATCATTGGATGCAAAATGACCATGGACAAAAAGTGGTATAACATTCAATACATTTGGGAGGAAAATGCTTTTAACAGGGGATATAATAAATTGAAATGTCAAAGTAAAGGTATGTACATGTTAAGAAAATGGTGGTACGATGACACAGAAAAATTCGGACCCAGATGACGCAGTGATTGATCAATGGTGTAATGTTTGTTACGAAGAGAAAAAAATGAAAAACTTTTTATATAGATTAAAAAACTCTTGTCGGTAACGATTTTTTAAAAAAAAATTTGATTTATATGCCGCCCTTCTCCGGAGACTCAGGGCGGCTTACAATGCGTTAAGCAATAGCCTTCATACTTTTGTATATTTTATACAAAGTCAGCTTATTGCCTCCCACAAACTGGGTCCTCATTTTACCTACCTTAGAAAGGATGGAAGGCTGAGTCAACCTTGTGCCTGGTGAGATTCGAACTTACAGTAATTGCAGACAGCTGATGTTAATCACAATGCTTTTAGTCTGCTGAGCCACCAGGCCCTGATTTGAGGGCTCTGTTGCACATTTCTCCCCCCCCCCCACTCACCCTTTCTTTCACCCGTGCTGACTCCCGGGGAAACCTGGGAGTTGAAGTCCACAGGTCTCAAAGTCAAGGGGGGGGGGGGGGAAACCTGGTTTACAGCATCTCAGAAATCAGAGGGAGTCCTTTTCAAGACCAGGGAATTGCGATTAAAAAAGCGGAGGCTTTTGTGAAGGGCTGTTATGCCTTTTAATACTGTGCGATCAATCAGAATAGAGCCGGAAGGGACCTTGGAGGTCTTCTAGTCCAACCTCCAGTCTCTTCTTAAAAAGTCCCAATGATGGAGCGCCCACAACTTCCAGTGGCAAGCTATTCCATTGGTTAATTGTCCCCACTTTTAGGAAATTTCTCCTTAATCCCAGGTTGCTTCTCTCTTTGGTTAGATTCCATCCGTTGTTTCTTGTCCTGCCTTCTGCTGTTTTGTAGAATAGCTTGACTCCCTCTTCTTTGGGGCCGCCCCTCAAATACCGTAATTCTGCTAGCATGTCTCCCCTAGTCCTTCTTTTCCCTAGACAAGCTAGACCCAATTTCCTGCAACCGATCTTCATGGGTTTTTGTCTCCGGGCCTTTAATCGTCTTAGTTGCTCTTCTCTAAACTTTTTCCAAAGTCTCAACATCTTTTTTTGTAATGTGAGGACCAAAACTGGATGCAGCATTCCAGGTGTGTCCTTACTAAGGTTTTGTAAAGCAGCACTAAGACTTCACATGAATCGGCTTATTGGAATTGGACATATGTGAAGAAAGAAGAATTAACTTCAATCAGGATGAAGAGAAGATTGTAATTCGAGCTATGGAAAATTATAACAATATATGCATAATTATATCATACTGTATGTTTTATGTTCTTTTCTTTGAGGGGGGTTTTTTGTGTTCTTGAATTAAGGGGAGTAGTTCGGATTAAACTATTTGACATTATCTAATATGAATAAGTAAGTTATATAATTTTGGGGGGATCGAGTATGGCATATGATTAGTAATGTTAGTAATGTCTCTTTTTCTTTTTTTTTGTTTTTAAATTGGGTTAAATATTATAATGGCTATTTTTTCTGGTGTTTTTTTTATTACAATATTGTTAATTTTAGATAAATATCTATGTTTATGGGCTTTTTTTTAAAATCTTCTTATTTTCTTAATTCTTTTCTTTCTTTCTTTTCTCTTCCTCTCAATTTAGAATTGAATATATAATAGTATTTGCTTTTCTTGTCGTTATAAATTCTTGCTGTTTTCTTTTTTTAAGAAATGTGTAGCGGAAGTCAGGGGTGGGATGGGGAGGGAGGCGGTGGGGTTGGGGGGAGGTTGGGGGGGATGGGAGGGTGGGGGTGGGGGAGGGGTGAAAAAGGGGGAAAAAGTTTTGTATTGTAAAACTTTTTCAAAAAAAAAAAGACTTCACATGAATCGGATCAATTAACGCAGAAATTAAAACATGAGGAAAGCTCAAAATATTCTAGGGGATGGGATAGATGGTACGATTGATCAAACAAAGACAAAATGGATAAGGATACTCTTAATTGAATGTGAAAGCTAATTTGAACGAGCAATATATGTTATTATACTCTTAGTGAATTGTAAATTAAGAATGAAAATTGGAAAGGTATTTGCATGATAACCTTATATAAGTACCCATGATGACTTCACCGACAAAAGGCATGTGGATGAAAATGAGACAAGCAATGAATGATATAATGTATGTATATATATATGTGTATATGTATAGTAATCACATATAGATACTTAAGAGAGTAGAAACGAATTTCATCATTGACTACGATTTATGGACATGGATATTTTAATATGGTTTTCATCTGTTTTTGTGTACATTTGAAAGTTAAATAAAGTTTGTTTTGAAAATTAAAAAAAAAAAAGACTTCACATGATTTTGATTCTATGCTTCTGTTTATACCACCAAGGATTGTATTGGCTTTTTTTGGTTGCTGCCGCCCACGGCTGGCTCATCGGTATGGAAAACAGCTCGTCTGCTGGTTTTATTTGTTCCACTTCTGGGATAAACCGAGTGGTGAAATGTAAAATTTGTGACTACCGGTTCTGTGGGCGTGGCTTGGTGGGTGGGTGGGTGGGGTAATGTGACTGGGTGGGAGTGGCCAACTTCTTTTTTTTTTTAAACTTTTAAAATAATTTTTTCCACAACTTTAAGAGGTTGCAGGAAAAAAAAATGCTTTTAAAAGCCTCTGACGATCAGGCAACTCAGCTGGGATCGTCAGAGGCTTTTAAAAGCATTTTTTTTCCCTACAATCTCTTCGGCCGAGCTCTTGTTTTGATCAGAGTCTGCAGAAGAGAGTCAACTTTGCAAATTTGGAGGACTTCTCTTTTGCAAATTCTTTGTCCGGCAGAAGGATTATTATTATTATTATCTGTGGTGGAACTGCAAAATAAAAAAAAATGTGGTTTGTGTTTTTTATTTTTCCTTTGCTTTGTTTTGCTTTTGAAAAAAATCCACCTTCCTGGCCAAGCCTGTAAAAGACACTTCTGAATTCCGTAGCCGAGTTTGCAATCCCGCAAAAAACGTTGGACTTGGAATGAGATCGGGAGGAGGGGGGGGTGTAATCGTAGCTGGATGCTGGATGGGGAACATCTGGCTGTGAAGTCGGGAAGCTGTGCCAATTCCCTCCAAACAATTCGCCACTAGCACGATGCGGGGAGCTGCCAACTGGAGCATTCCAGAAAAAAATAGCTTGGATAATACACATACACACACACACACATACACACAGTTGGCGGGATGTGTGTCAGGAGGAAATCAGGGGAGGGATGTCTGCCTTGTTCATCACAACTGGTGGATTTGGCTTCAGTTTCGGGAGGAGGAGGAGGAGGAGGGGAGAAAGGCAACACATAACAAAAGGACGCACAGCTGCCAAAGCTCCAGGCCTATCTTGCGCTAGCCCCCCCCACACACACACACACCTCCCCATCAAAAAAAAAAGTTACAGTAATGAATTCCACATTTTACGATGGATGGAAGTGTGAAACTTCCAGCAAATGAAAACAAAGAAGAAGATGGGAAAAATAGAAGGGAGGGAGGGAGGGAGGAAGAGTGAGAGGAATTAGAGGAAAGAAGGAAGCAAGGAGAGGGAGGCAGGAAGGAGGGAGGGAGGGAGGGAGGGAGGGAGGGAGGGAGGGAGGGAGGGAGGGAGGGAAGGATGAGAGGAAAGGAAGCAAGGAGAGGGAGGAAGGAAGGAGAAGAAGGAAGGAAGCAAGGAAGCAAGGAAGGAGAGGAAGGAAGAGAGAGAGGGAGGGAGGAATGAGAGGAAAGAAGGAAGCAAGAAGAAGAAGGAAGGAAGGAACTAGAGGAAGGAAGGAAGGAAGGAAGGAGAGGGAGGGAGGGAGGAACAAGAGGAAGCAAGGAGAGGAAGGGAGGGAGGAATGAGAGGAAAGAAGGAAGCAAGGAGAGGAAGGAAGCAAGGAGAGGAAGGAAGGAAGGAGAGGAAGGAAGGAAGCAAGCAAGCAAGGAGAGGAAGTGAGGGAGGAACGAAAGGAAGGAAGGAAGCAAGGAGAAGAAGGAAGGGAGGGAGGAATGAGAGGAAAGAAGGAAGCAAGGAAAAGAAGGAAGGAGAGGAAGGAAGGAAGCAAGAAGAGGAAGAGAGGAATGAGAGGAAGGAAGGAAGGAAGGAAGGAAGGAAGGAAGGAAGGAAGGAAGGAAGGAAGGAAGGAAGGAAGGAGAGAACGCAGGCTGAGAAGCAGATCCAGAATTTCTGAAATCACTGAAAGTTAGAAGTGATTGGTTCTGCAGCCATTCGCTTAACAACCATGGCAAAAAAAAAGGCCATAACATCAGATATGACTTGCTTAAACCACACCCTTGTTTAACCACCGAATTTCTGGTCCCCATTGTGGCCATAAATTCAGGACAACCTGTAGCTTGTTCTTACCGACTTTTTCCTGATGCACTCCAGATTTCATACACTGGAGACCAATTTTCTTTCCCTTCTCTTTTTGGTGTGAATTATACATGTCCTGGTCAGACTATCAGGCAGCCATAAGAGCTCTCCAGATCTTGGGATCTGTTTAGGGTGCTGTCGTGATCCCACTGCAGGGCTGAAGTGTCTCCCTACAGAGACACTTCAGCCCTGATTCTAATCTTCCTATAGATTAGAATCTCCAAATCTTAATGCACGAGAGAGAGAGAGAGAGAGAGAGAACAAGAGAGAGAAAGAGAGAAGGAGAGAAAGAGGGGAGAGAACAAGAGAGAAGAGAGAATGAGAGAGAGAGAGAGACATCTTATTTCTCAAGACAACTCTAGCCGGACACAGGAGAGAGAAAGTGAGAGAGAGACAGGAGAGTGGAGGAGTGAGAGAAGGAGAGAGAACAAGCATCCTCATCTGATGGGAGTGTCCTAATTTTTCCAATATTTTGGATTATAGATTAGAATCTCCAAATCTTAATGCACGAGAGAGAGAGAGAGAGAATGAGAGAGAGAGAGAACAAGAGAGAGAAGGAGAGAAGGAGAGAAAGAGGGGAGAGAACAAGAGAGAAGAGAGAATGAGAGAGAGAGAGAGAGAGACAGGAGAGAGAAAGTGAGAGAGAGAGACAGGAGAGTGGAGGAGAGAGAGAAGGAGAGAGAACAAGAGAGAGAAGGAGAGAAGGAGAGAGAGGGGGAGAGAACAAGAGAGAAGAGAGAATGAGAGAGAGAGAGGAGAAAGTGAGAGAGAGAGAGGAGGGTGAATGAGAGAGAACAGGAGAGAGGAGAATGAGAGAGAAAGAGAGAGAGAATGAGAGGGGGGCTTTCTGCCAGACCTTTTGAGCCCTCAAAGTGTCTCCCTCCCTGTAGATTAGAATCTCCAAATCTTAACCCATGAGAGAGGGAGGAGAGACAACGAGAGGACAAGAGAGACGAGAGAGACGAGAGAGGAAAGAGAAAAGGAGAGAAAGGAGAGAGTGAATGAGGGAGAGGGGAGAGAGAACAAGAGAGAGGAGGGAGAGAAGAAGAGAGAGAAGAAGAGAGAGAAGAAGAGAGAGCGGAGCAAGAGAGAGAACAAGAGAGAAGGAGAGAGAGGGGGAGAGAGAATGGAGAGGCCTTTGAGCCCTCAAAGAGTCTCTCTTCCTCGCCGTAGATTCAGGTCTCCAAATCTTAACCAGAGAGAGAAAGACCAACACGCACACATACACACAGAGAGAAAAGAGAATGAGAGAAAGAATGAGACAGAACGAGAAAGACAGAGAAGAAAGAATGAGAGAGGAGAGAGAGAACGAGAGAGAACGAGAAAGACAGAGGAGAGAGAATGAGAGAGGAGAGAGAGAACGAGACAGAACGAGAAAGAGAGAGGGAGAATGAGAGAGAAAATGAGAGAGAGGGAGAATGAGAGAGGAAACAAGAGGGGGGGGGCCTTCCTGCCTTTGAGCCGTCCAGTTTTCCTTCCCCAACTTCCTTAAAGACAAGTCACATGGTGGTATGCATTCCTTGGCATTAATGCTTCCTTTGGGACTCCCGACTACATAGAAATTTGAGAACGGAGCAGACGTGTAGGGGACCTTTGGAGAAAGCCAGCTGCGTGTTTCCTCCTCGTCCAGAAAGAAGCCTGGCAGAAAAATAAACCCCGTCCTGTTTCCCACCCCCCACCACATTCTTCAGAAGATACAACTGACCCCTAGACACCTTGGAGGCTAATTGTAATTGCTAATTGAGTCAGAAAGAGAGAGACAGAGAAAAAGACCGAGACAGAGAGACAGAGACAGAGAGGGAGAGAGAGAGAAAGAAAGACAGAGAAAGACACAGAGAGAGACGGACAGAAAGAAACAGAGACAGACAGAGACAGAGAGAGAGAGAGAGAGAAAGAGAGTGAGAAAGACAGAGAGAGAGAGAGAGAGAAAGAGACGGACAGATAGAGAAAGAGAGACAGAGACAGACAGAGAAAAAGAGAGACAGAGAGACAGAGAAACAGAGAGAGACAGAGAAAGAGAGTGAGAGACAGAGACAGAGAGACAGAGAAAGAAAGAGACAGAGAAACAGAGAGAAAGAGAGAGACAGAGAAAGAAAGTGAGAAAGACAGACAAACACAGAGAGAGACAGAAAGACAGAGAAACAGAGAGAGACAGAGAAAGAGTGAATGAGTGAGAGAGAGAGAGAGAGAAACAGACAGAGAGAGAGAGAGAGACAGACAGAGAGAGAGACAGAGAAAGGGAGGGAGGGAGGGAAAGAGAGAGAGTACGGTACGCTCTCATAGAGAGGGGCTCCTCCAAGTGCCGTTGGCCAAACAGTGTCGACTGGCGGCCCCTAGGGGGAGGGCCTTCTCTGTGGGGGCACCTACTATCTGGAATGAGCTCCCCCCGGAGATACGGAGGATCCCGGATCTGCGCACCTTCCATCGCGTTCTCAAGACCTTTTTATTTCATCAAACTGGCCTGGCCTAATCTTTTCCCTTTTTCTTTTTAAAATGTAAATTTTAATCCATTTTAGATTACAGGGATTTGTGTATTTCTCTTGGGCCAAAGTGTTTAATTCGGTTTTAAGTTTTGTATATATGTGTTTTACTTGTGGCTGTTCACTGCCCTGAGTTCTTCGGGAGTAGGGCGGTATATAAATCCAATAAACATGAACAGTGGGCACGAGTGATTTTTGAACCTTCCAGGCCCACCGGAAGTCGGGAAACAGGCTGTTTCCTGCTTCCGGAGGACCTTCATGGGCGTGGGGAAGGCTGTTTTTGTCCTCCCCAGGCTCCAAGAAAGCCTCTGGAGCCTGGGGAGGGTGAAAAACAGGCTATCGTGCCATCGCATGCCAAAAGCGGGGGGTTGTGTGGAGCGGAGGGTTGGTGATCGTGTGCACATGCGTGGGAGGATGGGGCACATTGAATTATGGGTGTGTGCACATGTGCGCATGACCCCCCCCCCTGCTCCCCTCACTTTTGGCACGTGACAACAAAAAGATTAGCCATCACTGGCCTAGGATATCCAGAGTCAGAGATGGTATTCGGCCGGTTTAAACCAATTCGGGCGAATCTGTAGCGGCGACTGCAGGTGGACCTGCCCGGATGTAATGCCATCTTATTTAGCCATGTTTTGGAGGCTGGGTGTATGCTCAGAAGGGGCGCACGCACGAGTGGACCGGTGGCAAGAATATGTAAAACCTTACACTGTCCAGAGTCCTTTAGCAATCGATTAAGGATATGCACCGCATTGCAAAACTCGGATCCCTTTTATGAAGGATAGAAGAATTTCAGAATGACATTATCTCTTCCCTAGCAAACTTTAGAGATGAGTAAAGTGGCTGTTTGAGAAATTATTAGCATTCAACCTTCTGTCTTTTTCAAAAGCGGCCGCAGAAAATGTCTTCTAGATACAATTGTGCTGCGTATTCTTTTTTCCAAATTTCTCTGTTTTTTTTTTAATTTAACTCTATATCAGTGCTTTCTGAGTCTTATTACCGTAATTTTCAGAGTATAAGACGCTCTTTCTCCCCGCCCAAAAGAATGGGTGGAGATATCTGTGCATGTTATAGTGTTGTGGTCCGCCAGCAGCCTGCGGGATCGTGGCTGATCCCGATGAGGAGGCTGGTGTGGGGTCACGCCAGCAGCCTGTGCAGCCGGCGCTCGCGTCAGACAGCAAGGAGGCTGAAGAGGATGTGGTGCCAGAGGCAGAGACTCAGCCTGGGCCTTCAGAACCTCCAGAAGCTCCTTCAAGTGGAGAGAGAGAAGTGGAGGAGCCTCTCCTCAATGCTCGAGCACGCAGGGCTGCCAAAAGGCAGGAGTGGCTCCTCAGGAGGAGGAGGTCTCCTCGAGAGTAAGGTTTGAGGATAATTGGCCACTCCTTAAGCCTATTTAAGTCATTAGTAATTTCCTGCTGGAAACAACGTGTAATTATTAAAGAGCATTTTTGAAGAGTGAGTGTCTTATCGTATCTTGTCTTCTGGGCTGGGTGCCAACCTTTGCCGGACTTTGTTTATTCTTGGTATGTTATAACTTTGATCCTTGGGAATCTGGAAAACATACAGGGAATATTGTGGTGGGGGGCGTGGAGTTGGTGCAGCGCCGATCAGCTGTTCTAGAATGGGCCGCGGCGGTGAACAGGCTGTGGCGGTGGTGGCAAATGGGCCATGGTGGCAGCGGTGAACTGGCAGTAGTGAATGGGCCACGCTGAATGGGCCGTGGTGGCGGAGGCAAATGGGTGGCAACGGCAGTTACTTACCTTCCCTACCGGTTTGCAAATGTGAGCATGTGCAGAGAGTCAAAATGGGACGTGATGACATCCAGGTGTGGGTGGGCAGAGACTCCTGCAGCCGCCACTATCGAATCACCCGAACCGGATATAACCGGCTGAATACCACCGTGCAGCAGCAAACAGGCAGCGGCAAATGGGCCACAACGAACTGGCTGCGGTGACGGTGGTGAACGGGTGGTGGTGAATGGGCTGCAGCGAATGAGCCACGGCAAACAGGCCAAATGAGTACCGAATGGATGGTGGGAGGCAGAGACAGATTTTTTTTTCTTGTTTTCCTCCCCAAAAGCTAGGTGCGTCTTATAGTCTGGAGCATCTTATAGTCTGAAAAATATGGTAATTAATGCTGTATTCGCCCTAAGTAAATATGCAAGAGACCATGGAGGATCCAGGAGAGCCTGGCATGCTACAGTTCACGGGATCACAATCAGAGGTGAAATGCACTTACCTTCCCTACCGGATCGGAAATGTGAGCGTGCGTGCTTCTTCTGCGCAAAGGATCAAAAATGAGACATGATGATGTCCCGGCGAGTGTGTGGATCTTCCCACCACTGGCCGTTCCAGCTCGGGCGAACCGGATAGTCCGGCCGGATTTCACCACTGGTCACAATGTCGGACACAACTTAGTCACCGAACGACAACAAATATCCATTTTATTGTGATACTCTGCCTTTACCACACCCAGTTACAAAACCAGGGTCCGCTTAGCCAGAGTTGATGGCTCCCTACCCCCCTTCACAAGGAGCACAACGGCACAATCAGCCATCAAGTGTAGCTTACACAAATCTCAGCGGCTGTCGGCGGAGTCAGACCCAAACAAAGGATATTACGACTTAGCTTAATGCAGTAATTGCAGGAGCATTAATTTGTGTGCATTTCCTCGCTCACTCACCGTACAATTAGCCGCAGATCAACCGGAATGCAAAAATTATAGGCCTCGCCACTCTGATGAATACTGATTTGTAGTCTGTGGTTGTTCTGAGTTCAGCTTTCTCCCCATTTTTCCCAATGGCAGGCAGGGCACGGAAACCAAACAGGATTCATTTTTGCATCGTTAAGGGTTCCACCCAGATCTCTGCCAGATCTGCAAAAAATGCTTCTGGGTCCCCAGGGGTAGGTGGGCTGCCTTGTTAAGCACCAAGGGAGAAAGAAGTGGGTGTGACCAGCCAACCCCCCCTCCCAAAATAAAATAACCTAAAATACGAGATGATATCTATGTGATTAACAGATTAACGAATTTGGAAGGGAACTTGTAAGTCATCTAGTCCATCACCACCATCCCACGCCTAAGCAGGAGACCCTACACCATTTCTGACCATCCAGTCTCTTCTTGAAAGCTTCCAGGGGTGAAGGTCCCACAACCTCCTGGATTCACGGTTGTCTCTGGAAGATTGTGTGACGACCGTGACCAGGGGGGCATTCGCCCAGGTTCGCCTGATGCGCCAGTTGCACCCTTACTTGGACCAAGATGCCCTACGTACTGGTAATCATGCACTGGTCACCTCCCATCTTGACTACTGCAACTCTCTCTACCTAGGGCTGCCCTTGAAAACCACCCGAAGGCTTCAGCTGGTGCAGAATGCGGCCGCGCGGGTTGTGATGGGAGCGTCCCGACACTCCCATGTTACACCGCTCCTGCGCGACCTGCATTGGTTACCGGTTGCCCTTCGGGTGAGATTCAAGATGCTGGTGATCACCTACAAAGCCTTCATGGCCTAGGCCCGGGATATTTGTCCGACCCCCTGCAGCCAGCGGCAATCCCCAATCACCCGGTGCATTCCCACAGACAGGGCCTACTCAGGGTGCCGTTGGCCAGACAGTGTCGGCTGGCGACCCCCAGGGGGAGAGTTTTCTCTGTGGGCGCACCCACCCTCTGGAACCAACTTCCTTTGGGGCTCCAGATGGCTCCTGGCCGTCGCTCGTTCCTCCGTGATTTGATTGGTTGTTCCACAGTCTGGACTGATGTGGCGGAGGGGGGGTTCTTAACGAATTTTAGACGGTTTTAAATTGGATTTTTAATTTTATATCATTTTAATGAGAAGTATGCATTTTTACTGTTGTGAGCCGCCCTGAGTCCTTGGAGATAGGCGGCATATAAATTGCAAAATAACTAAATAACTAAATAACTAAATAAATAAATAAATAAATAAATTAACTAACTAACTAACTAACTAACTAACTAACTTCCGAAGGCAACTTCTGTTCCATGGGTTGATTGCTCTCACTGTCAGGAAATTCCTCCTTATTTCCAGGTTGAATTTCTCCTTGTTCAGTTTCCATACATTGTTCCTTGTCTGGCCTTCGGGTGCTTTGAAAAAGAGCTTGACCCCCTCCTCTCTGTGGCAGCCCCTCAAATATTGGAAGATGCTATCCTGTCTCCCCTGGTCCTTCTCTTCACTAGACCAGCCATGCCCAGTTCCTGCATCCGTTCATCGTATGTTTTAGTCTCCAGGCCTTTAATCATCTTAAATAGATTCAGATTAACAGAGTTGGAAGGGGCCTTGGAGGTCATCTAGTCTAACCCCCCACCCAAGAGGGAGACCCTACACCATTTCTGACAGATGGCAATCCAGGCTCTTCTTGAAAGCCTCTCCAGTCATGAATCTCCCACAACTTCTGTTCCATGGGTTGATTGTTCTTCTCTGTCATAAAATTTCTCCTTATTTCTAAGTTGAATATCTCCTTGATTGGTTTCCATCCATTATTCCTTGTCTGGCCTTCGGGTGCTTTGGAAAATAGTGTGACCCCTTCCTCTCTGTGGCAAATATTGGAAGACTGCTTTCCTGTCTCCCCTGGTCCTTCTCTTCACTAGACTAGCCGTGATGATTTATAGTATTATGGGTGCTACCAAAATCCACCACGCACCTGACCCGAATAACAATGACTGGAAACCTTCTAACTCAATGGTCCTCAGCTATGGTCTGCAGACCCCTGGGGGAGGGGGGCGGGGGCTGTGAGGTTATCACAAGGGGTCTTCGAAGGCTTGAAGAAATGTTATGATTTAAATCTTAGTTAAGTCTTGGGGATCCCTGGCCACATTTGGGAAAAAAATCAGAGAAGAGCAACTAAGAGGATTAAAGGCTCCTGGATAGCTCAACAGACTAAAAAGTCTGTTATTAACATTCAGCTGTCGGCAATTATTGCAAATTCGAATCTCCCCAGGCTCAAGGTTGACTCAGCCTTCCATCCTTTCTAAGGTGGGTAAATTGAGGACCCAGTTTGTGGGGGCAATAAGCTGACTTTGTATCAATATACAAAAGTATGAAGACTATTGCTTAACGCATTGTAAGCCACTCTGAGTCTCTGGAGAAGGGTGGCATAGAAATCAATTTTTTAAAAAAAGGCTAAAACATACGAAGAACGGTTGCAGGATTTGGGTTTGGCCAGTCTAGAGAAAAGGAGGACTTGGGGGAGGGGGGCATGATAGCAGTATTCCAGTATTTGAGGAGCTTCCAATGAGCCCTTTCCGCCATGCCCTTAAGACCCTACTATTCCGACAAGCTGGTCTGACGGAATAATGAATTTTAATGGGTATTTTAGCCTTGGGGTTTTAATAATACGGCCAGACTATTGAATCTGTTTTAAATTGTTTTAACTTTTGTGTCTATGTTCTTTTTATTTTTTACTTTTTTTAATTTGATTTATATGCCGCCCTTCTCCGGAGGCTCAGGGCGGCTTACAATGCGTTAAGCAACAGCCTTCATCCTTTTGTGTATTTTATACAAAGTCAGCTTATTGCCCCCACAAACTGGATCCTCAATTTACCCACCTTAGAAAGGATGGAAGGCTGAGTCGACCTTGGACCTGGTGAGAATTGAACTTGCGGTAATTGCAGGCAGCTGGATGTTAAATGCTGCCTTAGTAGGAGGCATTAACCTCCTACGCCACTCTGGCTCCTATTATTGGCTGTACACCGCCCTGAGTCCTTTGGGAGAAGGGCGGTATAAAAGTTTAATTAATTAATTAATTAATTAAATAAATAAAAGAAGAAGGGGTCCACTTAGTTTCCAAAGGATCCGAAGGCAGGACAAGAAACAAGGGATGGAAACTAATCAAGGAGAAAAGCAACTTGGAATTAAAGAGAAGACCTCCTGAGGACAATCAACCAGCGGAACAGCTTGCCACTAGAAATTGTGGGCGCTCCATCCCTGGAGGGTTTTTAAGAAAAGACTGGAGAGCCACTTGTCTGAAATGAGCCTGAGCATCAGGCTGGATCAGATGACCTCTAAGGTCCTTTTCAGCTCTATCCTGTTCTAGTCACTTAAAGGTGGGGGAAGAAAAGGTGCTTCAATAAGTTTTTTGGCCCAGCCTGCAACACCAGGGGTTCAATGCAAATAACTGGAATAATTATTAAAATATTTTTATTATTTATTATTATTTTTATTATTAATATTTTATTACAATATTTAATATTTTAAAATATTAAAAAATATTATTTATCATTAATTAGTTATTTGATTTAAAATGCGATTTTATTGTACATGTTTCTTAACTTGTGTTCGCCGCCCTGAGTCCTTCGGGAGAAGAGCGGCAAATAAATACATGTAATAAATAAACAATAAATAAATAATTCGAATTAATGGGTTTGGGAAAGCCAACCCCTAAAACTCACAACTTATTCGGGGGTTTTTGTCTCTTCCGTTCCAGGGAAAAAGGCACCCTAACGAACTAACAACAACAACAACAAATGTCAAATCTTTCATTCATCTTTTCCCAAATCTTTCCGGAAGTCCAAAAGGCTACATTTGTTGCAGAAACAAGAGCCTGAGTGGCGTAGGAGGCTAATGCCTCCTTACTAAGGCAGCAATTAACATCCAGCTGCCTGCAATTACACCAGTTCGAAACTCCCCAGGCTCAAGGTCGACTCAGCCTTCCATCCTTTCTAAGGTGGGTAAATTGAGGACCCAGTTTGTGGGGGCAAGAAGCTGACTTTGTATAAATATACAAAAGTATGAAGGCTGTTGCTTAACGCATTGTAAGCCGCCCTGAGTCTCCGGAGAAGGGCGGCATATAAATCAAATTTAAAAAAAACAAAACCAACAACAAACGGAAACAACCCTCTAACAGATACTCTGTTGCTTTTTTGGGGGGGGGGGGGGAGCAAACTTTCTCCAGTGCGCAAAAGAGAAACTTTCTCTTTGCGCACCGAAGTTCAGGGGCGATCGGTGCGTCCCCTAGAAGAGGGGAGGGGGGTGCTTTGGAGACCACCCCTCCAGGCCCCCCCAGGCCCCCCAGACCCAGGGGGTCTCAGGCCTTCCTTCCCCCCACCCATCGGGCAAGGGGGGGCTCCTCCGAGCCCCCCAAACCTGACCCCCCCCCTCCCCTGCGTCCTCGCGCCTGTGGCTTTGGAGACCATGGAGAGGGGGCGGGCGCGCAAGGGGAGCCCCACCTGAGCCAACCGCCGCGGCCGAAGGCGCGGGAGCGCGCGCGCAAGGCTCCTCCTCCTCCTCTTCCTCCTCCTCCCCCTTTCCTGGTGCCTGCGCGCGCGTTCCCGAGGCGAGAGAGAGAGAGCGGTGGCGGCGGCCTGCGTGGCAGCTGGGGGGCCCCCGGAGTGGCCTCGGGAGCGCGCGTGGCTTGGCTTGCACGAGCCGCCCGGCCTGCCTCCCTTGCTCCCCCCGCCACCCTCCCTCCGCGGTGCGGGGGCGGGAGCGCGCGGCCGGCAGGACGGAGGGAGCAGCCAGCCAGCGCGGGGACGCGCGCGGGAGTGGGGCAACCTCGCGTCCGACTGCTGGAGAGCCCCGGCTGGAGGAACAGCCAAAACAGCAGCCGGAGGAGCAAAAGCAGAGGCGCCACCGCCGAAGGGGGCCCGAGGGCGCCCGGTTGGCAGGTAAGGAAGCCCTGGCTCGGGGGGGTGGGGGGGCGAGGGAGGGGCAGGGGCTCTGGAGGCCCGTGGGGAGGGGGCACCCAGAGGCCGCCTAGTCACTCCCCTTCCCCTCCGTCCCTGGGGGAGGGGTCGTCTCCCTTTTCCCTTCTTCCAACCTCTCCCACCCACCCTGGAGACCCCCACTTGGCGCCGATCGGAGTTGAGTCCCCCCCCCCAGTGAACGTTACAGATCCGCGCGGCCCTCGGGGTGGGTGGCGGCCGAGGCTCGGGACGTCGCTCGTCCCCGACGGGCTCTGTGTCCCCCCCCCAATCCCCACCCCCCTTGCAAGCAGCGTGGACCCCGGGTCTTCCTCGCCTCCCCCCCACCCCCCAACAATGCCTCTCTTCCTCCCCCTCCTCCTTTTTCTCCTCTGGCGCGGGGTCCAGCCTTTTTTTGAGGCGGGGGGGCGGGTTTAAAAAGAGTTTTCTTTTTAAACTCGATTTTTAAAAAAAAAAAATTATATGATTTATATATATCAAAGGCGTGAATAGGGTGATACCTGCGGCGGGTAGCATACATTTTGATACAAATAGGCATAATGTTATTTACTCTTGGTTATTACATTTCAGGTTCATTGTTTCATATGGTTTAAACATACCTAATAGACTACCGCCCTTCAGTTTCTAAACCCCCCTCTTTTTATTACATATATCTTGTTATATTAATAGCTCTCTCTCTCTCCCCCCTCCCTCCCTCCCTCCCTCCATCTATATCTATCTATCTATGTATCTATCTATCTATCTATCTATCAATCTATATCTATCTATCCATCCATATCTGTCTATCTATCTCTCTATTTATCCATCCATATCTATCTATCTGTCTATCTATCTTTCTGTCTGTCTGTCTGTCTATCATCTATCTATCTATCTATCTATCTATCTATCTATCTATCTCTATCTCTATCTCTATCTCTATATAGCCATCTATATCTATTTATATCTATCTATCTATATCTCTATCTATCTATCTCTATCTATCTCTCCATCTCTCTCTCTCTCTCTCTCTCTCTATCTCTATCTCTATCTCTATATAGCCATCTATATCTATTTATATCTATCTATCTATCTCTATCTATCTATCTCTATCTATCTCTCCATCTCTCTCTCTCTCTCTCTCTCTATATATATATATATAGCCATCTATATCTATTTATATCTATCTATCTCTATCTATCTCTCTATCTCTCTATCTATCTCTATCTATCTCTGTCTATCTATCTATCTATCTATCTGTCTGTCTGTCTGTCTGTCTGTCTGTCTGTCTATCTCTATATCTATCCATCTATATCTATCCATCCATATCTATCTATCTATCTATCTATCTATCTATCTATCTATCTATCTATCTATCTATCTATCTATCTATCTATCTATCTATCTATCTATCTATTATTCCCCTCTTAGTTCTATCTCTATTTTAACTGCCCCCCCCCCCCCCACATACACTTGCTTTGAAGTTTGAGCTTCGGCTTCAGTTGGAAGTTTGTGGGGATGTGTGTGACTCCCCCACCCACCCCCTAAATTGCTTGAGAGGGGGGTTCCCGTGGAAGGGGGAGGGGCATGACCCATCGCCCTTTGGGGTTTGCGTGGGGAGGGGAGGGGGGAGGGAGGGAGAGGACTGACAAGGCTGAGTGCCATTGGTCCTGCTCCAACCCGCTTCCTGGACAGGTTCCTCTCCTCAGCCAGGCCCGAGTCAGGTCCAGGCTAAGGAATAGAGCCAACCACGCCACATATTCGCTCACTCCCCCCAGAATCAAAATACTTCATCAGTTTGAATCTTGGGGGTGGGGGGAGTCCTTGGCTAGGAAGCTTAGGGAGCAGCAGAGGCGGTGGGTTGGGGGTCTCTGGCTTGGGCGGGGGCTTGCTTTGACACAGGCCCAGTTCCCCCTCTTCTCCTCCAGCTTCTCCCAGAAGAATCAGCGAGCAGGAAGGGCCACTGGTGGCCCTAAGCCTGGGCCTAGAATGGCCCCCCTCCCCAGGCGAGGGGTGGCCCCCTGCTGCCTTTGGTCTAATAGAGATTTCCAGTATTTAGGCCACAGGACCCGCGTGGCTTTGGGAGGCCCCAGGCCTCACCTGCAGGGTTTCCCTCGTCTTGCTTGGACAGGTTTCTCTTCATTCCTGTCACCCAAAGGTTGGGGAGGGTAGGATACCTTTCCTGGGTCTTGATTTATGCACATATGACACGGCAGGGAGATCTGTTTACATGCCTTTTTTTTTTCTGGATTAGCCAAGTGCAGGAAGAAACTCCTCTGGTTAAATTGCTATAAACGTTGTCTGTCTGTCAGATCTCTTATCTCCATGTGTCTCTCTGTCTGTCTGTCTATCTATTATCTATCCATTATCTATCTATCTATCTATCATCTATCTATCTATCTATCTATCTATCTATCTATCTATCTATCTATCTATCTATCTATCTATCTATCTATCATCTATCTATCTATCATCTTTGTCTGTCTTCTATCTAATCTATTTATCTATCTATCATTATCCATCTATCTAGTATCTCTCTGTCTATCTAATCTTTATTATCTGCCTCTATCAATATCTAATATCTATTATCTGTCTATATCTATCTATCTAATATCTTTATGTCTGTCTTCTATCTATCTATCTATCTATCTATCTAATATCTTTATGTCTGTCTTTTATCTATTATCTATCTAATATATCTATTATCTATCTATCTATCTATCTATCTATCTATCTATCTATCTATGTATCTATCTATATCATTATCCATCTAGTATTTGTCTCTATCTAATCTCTATTATCTATCTGTCTGTCTATCTATCTATCTATTTATCTAATATCTTTATGTCTGTCTTCTACCTGATCTATTTATCTAATCTATTATCTATCTATCATTATCCATCATTCTGGTATCTGTCTCTATATCTAATCTCTATTATCTATCTATATGTATATCTCTATCTCTATCTATCTATCTATCATCTATCTATCTATCTATCTATCTATCTATCTATCTATCTATCTATCTAATCTATATCTAATCTCTTTATCTGTCCGTCTTCTAACTAATCGATTATCTATCATCTATCTATCTAATCTCTTTGTCTGTCTTCTGTCTATCTAATCTCTCTCTGTCTGTCTCTCTAATCTCTTGTATCTATCTGTCTGTCTTCTCCCTATCTAATCCTCTCTCTCTCTCTCTCTCTCTTTCTCTTTCTCTCTCTCTTATCTATCTTGGGCTTGACTCTCTAGACAGGCCCCTGCTGACCAACCCTGTTTCTCTAGAACCATCACTTGCTGAAACCTCAAACTTCTTAGCAATAAACTTCAGCTTAATGTGAGGTTTTAGGAATGTGGTTATGGGCAACCACTCTTTTGGAATTTTTATGCCAACCAGTTTCCAACCTCCCCGGTGTAAAACCAGAAATGATAGGTGGAAGTAAGCAAACGGGGCCTCCAAAGTGGACTAGGCAATTCTGGCCCTCCGGATTTAAATGAAATCACTTAAACGGAATAAGGAGTCCATTCTCTGCTCTAGCTAGCCGCTCTTTCCCAGGGAGGGAGGTTAAAACGGGTTTGCAGGATCCCACCTTCGTAATAATTATTCTCATTTCGGATAGCAGCAGGAATACTGTAATTTCCCCCCCCCCCTCTCTCTCTTGTGTATACTCTGCAAAAAGATACACATCTATATATATTGCATGTACCTATATGGATTATCTCCAGGTAGTATAAATCAGGGGTGTCAAACTGGATTTCTTCGAGGGCTGGATCAGCATTGTAATCGTCCTCCAAGGGCTGGTCGTGGAGGGGGGTGGGGAAATGGGATAAAAGGCAGACGGGACAGATGCCTCCTACAGGAACACTGTCGGCCAAAACGGGGTGCAGGGGCCCACACCATCCCATTTTCGGCCTGGACAGCCTCCTGCAGCACTCTGCTGGCCAAAACGGAGTGTGTGGGGCCACACGTGGCTCCCCGTGCCCTGTTTTCACTGGCCGGTCCGGTCGTCTGCTATTTCCAGCACCTCATGGGCTTTATCTGGCATGCAGGCCTTGAGTCTGACACCTCCTGATATAAATCTTATCCAGGGCGGTTCTTTTTTTAATTCTAAGCTAAAATGGAAACGATGCTTTATCATTTAGAATTAGAATTCTTTTTTTCCCCTCCTTTTTTAAAAGTGTTTTATTTTTATGTTTAAACAGACAATGCATCGTTCATTATTCATCGTGTCATCCGAGTACATATTTTTGTGCCATCCCCTTCTTCCTTTACCATCATTCCCTTGCTACATTTCTAACCTTCCTTTTTACATTTGAATTTAATTTATTACAACATTTTTTTTCTTGCGTGCATTTATATTCATTTTTATTAATCTGTCTCTATCCTCTCATCTCTATCCATTGATAGAATTGCCCCCGCCCCCCATATCCTGTAATACTCCGATGATCAAGTTATCGCTTTATCATTTCGAATTAGAATTCTTGATTGGCCAAGTGCGATTAGAGACCCCCAAGGAATTTGTCTGCGTTGCATAAGGTCTCAGTGTGTGAGCCTGTGTAGCGTAGGGGGCTAATGCCTCCTACTAAAGGCAGCAATTAACACCAGCTGCCTGTAATTTCTCTGAGTTCAATCCTAGCCAGGCTCAAGGTCGACTCAGCCTTCCATCCTTTCTAAGGTGGGTAAATTGAGGACCCAGTTTGTGGGGGCAATAAGCTGACTTTGTATAAATATACAAAAGTATGAAGGCTATTGCTTAACGCATTGTAAGCCGCCCTGAGTCTCCGGAGAAGGGCGGCATATAAATCAAATTAAAAAAAAAAGTGTGCACGCAACTATCGTGATAGATCGTTATTCTGGTTGTTGTAAAAATGCATTCATCAGAAAACCGTAGATACAATACTTAGTGATGGTCATGGATCCGAAATAAATTTAAGAGATAATTCTGCAAAGCTGAAGGCAGCTGGATGTAGTGGTGGGCCATTGGATACTGTACCATTGTCTCCAGTAAGTCTCTAGAAATTACCCATACTTTTCGGAATATAGACACACTTTTTCCCCCCTAAAAGAGGGTGGAAATGTCGGTGTGTCTTATAGACTGAATATGGCCATTTTTGGCCTCCTGAATCCCCCTCCCTGTTTTTCGCCAAAAACGGGACTCTTTTTCGCAAAAATGGGATGCGCAGAGAGTTTGGGAGGCCTGCAGAGTGCTCCTGGGGACTGGGGAGGGCAAAAACAGGACGGGTGGGGCAGTGGTGAAATCTAATTTTTTTTTACTACCGGTTCTGTGGGCGTGGCTTGGTGGGCATGGCAAGGGAAGGATACTGCAAAATCTCCATTTCCTCCCTACTTCTGGGGCCGGCCAGAAGTGGTATTTGCCGGTTTTCTGAACTGCTCAAAATTTCCGCTACCGGTTCTCTAGAACCTGCTGGATTTCACCCCTGGCGTGGGGGGGGGAGGCCAAAAATGGGTCCATTTTTTGCAAAAACGGGATGCGCAGAGGGTTTGAGAGGCCTGCAGAGTGCTCCTGGGGGCTGGGGAGGGCAAAAACCGGATGCGCGGAGGCCGAAAACTTTTTTTTCTTGTTTTCCTCTTCGAAATCTTGGTGCGTCTTACAGTCCGAAAAAATACGCCAATGTTGACGGAATCAGGCCTCGGTGCTTTGCTTCCAAACATTCCTGTTTTTTGAAAGGGCCCTGAATTCTCTTAAAGCTTGTTTGGCAGGTTTAGTTCAAGACAAAAATCTTAACAAGTGAGAAAGGAATTCTCAGTGCCCTCCAAGTAAATTTTTCTAAACTTGGTACGGTAGAAGTATTCCGCCCCCCCTCCCACCCCTTTGATTAGTGGCTCAGTGGCTAAGACACTGAGCTTGTCAATCAGAAAGGTTGGCAATTCGGCGGTTCGAATCCCAAGTACAGGTCTCCGGCGTGAGCAGGGGGTCAGATTAGATGACCTCGAAGGTCCCTTCCCCCTCTGTTACTGAACCTGTCATAACAGGGAACATTAAAATAAGGAGTTTCCGAAATGTGATTTTGAGAAATGAAGAAAAAAAGTTTGGGAAATAACAGGCAGTCCTCGACATCCGACCACGGCTGAGCCCAAAATTTATCTTGCTCCGTGAACCGTTTGTGAAGTGAGCTGTTTTGCTCCGTTTTACGACCGTTCTCGCGCACGGTTGTTCAGCGCATCGCTTGCCGTCGTTAAGTTGGCCGCCCGGTTGTAAAGCAAATCCGGCTTCCCCGCGGACTTTGCCTGTCAGAAGGTCGCAAAAGGGGATCGCGCGACCCTGGGACACAGCCAAACGGTCGTAAGTATGAGTCAGTTGCCCAACACCTGACCATAGGGATGCGGCAACGGTCGTAAGTGTGAACAACGGTCATAAGTCACTTTTTTTCAGAGCTCTTATAACTTTGAACTTTCAAACCGTCACTAAACGAATGGCTGTAAGCCCAGGACTGTTTGGAAAGGACAGTTCATTTAGTGACGGTTTGAAAGTTGCAGCTGAAAAAAAAAGTGATTTCTGATCAGTTTTCACACTGTTTACAGCCTCCCCAGGGTCACGTGATGAAAATTCAGATGCTCGGCCGCTGACTCGTATTTATGACGGTTGCAGTGTCCTGGGTCGTGCATTTATTTTCAGAATCAGAATCGGAGCCAGAAGGGACTTCGAAATTCTTCTAGTCCAGGGTCTCCAACTTTGGCAACTTTAAGCCTGGAGGGCTTCAACTCCCAGAATTCTATAGCTTTGCTGGCTGGGGAATTCTGGGAATTGAGACAGTCGACCCCCTGATCAGTGGGTGCAGCAAAATTTCACAAACCGACTACCTATAACGCCATGACCGCGTTGCTAAGATCATTCACTGGAAATTGTGCCAGAAGTTTGGATTTGAGTACAGCAAAAACCACTGGGAACATCAGGTTGAGAAAGTTTTAGAGAATGAGAAACTCAAGATCTTGTGGGACTTTAGGATTCAGACTGACAGGCACTTGGTCCACAACACACCTGACATAACGGTAGTTGAAGAGAAAAAAGGATGCTTCATTGACATTGCAATACCTGGGGATGCACGGATTGAAGATAAGCAGCAAGAAAAAATCACAAAGTACCGGGACTTGCAAATCGAAGTTGAGCGACTGTGAAAAAAGAAATCATGTGTTGTTCCGATTGTAATTGGAGCCCTTGGAGCAATACCCAAAGGGCTACCCCGCTATTTAGAAATTCTAAATTTACCGGACTTGAACATTTTGACTCTACAAAAAACCACCTTACTCGGAACAGCTTACATCCTCCGACGATACCTGAACAGTTCCTAGGTCCTTGGTTAGGACTCGAGCTGCTGAGCTATTAACCAGCCTCAAAGGCTGTGAATCTCACTACAGATTAACCAATAATAATAATAACAACAACAACAACAACAACAACAACAGCAGCTTACAGACGATACCTTAACAGTTCCTAGGTCCTTGGATAGGACTCAAGCTGCTGAGCAATTAACCAGCCTCAAAGGCTGTGAATGTCACTACAGATTAAATAATAATAATAATAATAATAATAATAATAATAATAATAATAATAATAATAATAATAATATGGAATTAGTGCTTCTTTCTCCATTTCTGACAGACCTCAAAATAGAAGAAGTAGAAGGAAAGCTTTGAGGTTTTCCTGCGTGTTTTGGATCTCCCTGTCTTAACTTTCCAGCGAAGGCGTCCTTGTGTAGCCTGTTTATTTGTGGCTGTCATTTCTTTGGGTTGTGCTATCATTGGGGAGTCGGCCCTTGTTGCTCTCCTGAGCTGCTCCCATGAATACGCTTATGGTAGGAGTTGCGTGTCGGTACAAGGAAAGCAAAACAACTTGTCCTGGGTTTGACTGAAGTTGAACTGATGATGTTAGCTGATTGGGTAATGAAATGCCTACAAGAAAATAAGCAGGCTCAGAGCTACTATATATAAATAGGGGGCAAGCCACACTCCCTAGCAATGATGAAGTTGCCTAGTTTGGTAACTAGGCAAGAAAACAGCAAAGTTCAGAGAGCACCAATAAACCCACAGTCATTCTCCTCCTCCTCCTCCTCCTCCTCCTCCTCCTCCAGCATTGATGATGTTACTTAGTCGGGTAAGGAAATGTCTACAACAAACCACCAGCCTTGGAGACCACTAGGGATGCCTCATTTCAACCCCGGGCTACGAATGTTCGCTTCCTTGCACTTATTGCAAGGAAGAACCTGGTGGCGCAGGGGACTAAAGTGCCGTTAAAGTAGCACTTAGCTGCCTGCAATTACTGCGAGTTCGAATCTCCCCAGGCTTAAGGTTGACTCAACCTTCCATCCTTCCGAGGTAGGTAAAACCTCGGAAGGACGGAGCCTTTGCAGCGTAGGGGGCTAATGCCTCCTACTAAAAGGCAGCAATTAACTCCAGCTGTCTGCATTTAGTAAGTTCGAATCTCCCCAGGCTCAAGGTCGACTCAGCCTTCCATCCTTTCTAAGGTGGGTAAATTGAGGACCCAGTTTGTGGGGGCAATAAGCTGACTTTGTATAAAATATACAAAAGTATGAAGGCTGTTGCTTAACGCATTGTAAGCCGCCCTGAGTCTCCGGAGAAGGGCGGCATATAAATCAAATTTTAAAAAAAATGAGGGCCCGGATTGTGGGAGCAATAAGCTGACTTTGTATTTTAAAAAAAACACCGCTGGGAGGGGGGGGCGAAAGCCCTACTAAGCAGGTATATACAAAAGTATGAAGGCTCTTGCTTAACACATTGTAAGCTGGCCTGAGTCTCCGGAGAAGGGTGGCATATAAATCAAACTAATAAATAATAATAATAAATTGTGGTGTGAGGAGGTGCTAAGGAAGCACCCTTATATCTTATATCTTGTTTGTTAGTCTTACTTTAGAAAGTCCGTCTGTGTTTAGTTACACCTGTGTGGAAATCTCTTGCTACAGAGATGGAAAAAAAAAGCACCTCTGGGGGTGTTGTGACAGAGTTGTGCAGGGCGAAGAGATTTTATTTCCTACATCTCCCAGGGTGAGAAGCCACTCAGGCATCCATCCGTGGGCCTCTTCCTGGAAAGCACAGTCCAGCAGGCCATGGTGATTCTGAACACACATAGGGTTCAAAACACAACAGGATTCTCTCCTTGGGAATGTTTTTAGTTTCCATCGCTCTCTCTCCTGGGTATCGGTGGGGAACTCAGGGGTAAGCAAGCCGGCTCCGTGCTGTAAATTACTTGTTGTGAAAAAAGGATCTCTGGAGATCACAGTTCGTTTCCTATTTACTTCTCAGCCTTCCCAACAACAGCGGAGATACGAAGCATGTGTGTTAAATTTTGCACATGGCGGAAGAAGGAAGGAAGGAGAAAGGGGAAAGGAGAGAGGGAAATGGATGGAAGCAGAGGAGAAGGAGAGAGGGAAGAGGAGAAGGGAGAGGAGGAGAGGGAAGGAGAGGAGAGAGGGAAATAGATGGAAGCAGAGGAGAAGGAGAGAGGGAAGAGAAGAAGGGAGAGGAGGAGAGGAAAGGAGAGAGGGGAAAGGTGTGAAGGAAATGGATGGAAGCAGAGAAGGAGAGAGGGAAGTGGAAGAGAGGAGAGGAGGGAGGAAGGGAGAGGGGAGAGGGGAAAGGAGAGGGAAATTGATGGAAGCAGAGGAGAAGGAGAGAGGGAAGAGGAGAAGGAGAGGAGAGGGAAGAAGAGAGGGGAAAGGAGGGAGGGAAATGGATGGAAGCAGAGGAGAAGGAGAGAGGGAAGTGGGGGAGAGGAGGGGAGAGGGGAGAGAGAGAAGAAGAGAGGGGAAAGGAGAGGGAAATGGAAGCAGAGAAGGAGAGAGGGAAGGAGAGGGAAGTGAAGAAGAGGAGAGGGGAGAGGAGGAGAGGGAAGGAGAGACATAAATACATAGAACCTTATGGTACAATTATGAAAATAATGGTTACAACTATAACATACAACATGTATTTAAAAGGTAAGAAAAGGGATGTGGTGGCTCAATGGCTAAGATGCTGAGCTTGTCGATCGAAAGACTGGCAGTTCAGCGGTTCGAGTCCCTGGTGCCGCATAACGGAGTGAGCTCCCGTGACTTGTCCCAGCTTCTGCCAACCTAGCAGTTTGAAAGCACGTAAAAAAAAATGCAAGTGGAAAAATGGGGACCACCTTTGCTGGGAAGAGAACAGCGTTCCGTGCGCCTTTGGAGTTCAGTCATGCTGGCCACATGACCACAGAGACGTCTTTGGACAACGCTGGCTCTTTGGCCTAGAAACAGAGATGAGCACCGCCCCCTAGAGTCGGGAACGACTAGCACGTATATGCGAGGGGAACCTTTACCTTTATAAAGTAGGATTAAGCGAACACTGGTTATAATCAGGGTGTATAATACTATGTATACTTAAAAAGGACTGGATACAGCCAGTACGCTACCGTTGCAAAACTGGAAACGCAATGTATTATAAAGAAAAACGTGTAATACAAATATGTTTTTTTAAAAAAAAAATAAATTTTGCACGTTCTCGCAGAGTTCACACACACAGACAGATGCACAAAAATGTGTTTCTCCGATTCTGTGGGCTAAGCCATCCGATCGGGCAGATTCCTGCCAGGGAAGAAAAAAAAAATATGCAAGGGAGGTGGGCAGAAGAATTTTGTTCTTGGTTGGGTGGATAGCGCAGAAGAGGGAAGTATTGTTTGAACAAGAAGAACAAACACGCACCCCCCCGCTCTTCTTGCAAAATGGCAAGACTTCCCCCCTCCCCTCCTATTTCTTGGCAAAAAGCGGCTCTGATTTTGTGGCACAGTCCGGTTCGTTCCTGCAAGATGTTAATTGTGGCACAGCCCGGTTCGTTTCCTGCAAGATATTTCTCCTCTTTTCCGAACCCAGTTTTGTCCTTTTGGAAAATAAAGCTTTTTCCGCCTTTCTAAAATAAGCTTTTGCAGCGTTCTCCAAGGACAAGCAAATCTTAAAAGGTGTGCGACACAACGCGAGACGTAACAACTGTTTTGCAATTGAGAAGCTGAGGCCTCTTTCTCGCTTTCTTCATTAAAGCGTCCGTTTCTGACCGCAGCTCGCTCCGCTGAATGGGGTGATTTTGTGCGTAACCTAACGGCACCTCGTTTAAAATCCCTCTTAGTTAGACTTTTATCAAACCTTGTTGTCTAAAACGAACCTGCTAATGTTCAGTTCCTACTCGTTTATAACAGAATAACAGAGTTAGAAGGGACCTTGGAGGTCTTCTAATCTGACCCACTCTGCTCAGACAGGAGATTCGGTTCCATTTCAGACCAATGATGGTCCAATCATTTCTTTAAAATTTCCAGCATTGGAGCCTTCATTCTTTTTTTTAAAAAAAACAAGTTTTATTGGTTTTTTATTTTCTCCTCTCCCACCTTCACACACATCTTTCTTTCTTTCTTTCTTTCTTTCTTTCTTTCTTTCTTTCTTTCTTTCTTTCTTTCTTTCTTTCTTTCTTTCTTTCTCTCTCTTTCTTTCTTTCTCTTTCTTTCTTTCTTTCTTTCTTTCTTTCTTTCTTTCTTTTGAACACTTTTTTGGAAGAGTTGGTCGTTTCTTATCTTATACAATTAGTCAAATTCAAATACATTTTACTCAATTACAATTTTGGTCAATATCGTCTCCCCCCCCCCTTTTTTTTTTCAATATACCTCAGTAATTCTATGCTTGCATATATAAACATCTTCATGTATCCCTAAATTCTAACTTTACTATTGATACATATTTGTCCCCTTTCATTCTTAAACAACTCATTCTTTTTCTTAATATGTTTATATTTGTTTGTTCAGAGCTGCCTTTCTTCCGCTTCACCTTTTTTTTTGTAGAGCAATCTTTCTCCTCAAACCTAGCCTCTCCTCCTTCCAACTTACTTTCTCCACCTCCTTCTTCTCTTCTCTACTTCCCCTTCCCTTCTCCTTCTCTCTTTCTCCCTGTCTTACCTTCTCTCCTACTCCCTTCCCTTCCCTTCTTTCCTCCCTACACTTCCATCCCTCTCTCTCCTTTCTCCTTTTGGAGCATTCATTTTGGAGGCAAATTGTTCCACTGGTTGATTGTTCCCACAGTCAGGAAATTTCTTCTTAGTTCTAAGTCGCTTCTGTCCTTGGTTACAATTTCCATCCATTCCTTCTTGTCCGGTGCTTTGGAGAATAGCTTGACCCCTTCTTCTTTGTGGCAGGCCCTGAAGTTTTGGAAGACTGCTATCGTGTCACCCCTTGATCCTTCTTTTCATTAAACTAGACCAGGAGTCTGCAACCTTAAACACTCAAAGAGCCATTTGGACCCGTTTCCCACAGAAAAGAAAACACCGGGAGCCACAAAGCCCTCCCCGTGCCTGACTATTTCTTGAGCGGACACAAAACTAGCATCTGTAGTTGAATTCAACGTTCTGTTTTCTTCTGAAACTTTTCTTTTCTTGGATTTATCCATGGTTGGCCTACCGGGGGTTGAAAAGCTCAATAAATTGCATGCCGGCGGCTGTTGCACATTGGTGGTTCTGACGCATATTTTGAGTGACAGGGAGCCGCAGCAGAGGACTGAAAGAGCCACATGCAGCTCCAGAGCCTCAGATTGCTGACCCCTGAATTAGACAAACTCAATTCTAGCAACCGTTCCTTGTATGTTTTATTATCCTCCAGTCCCCTAATCATCTTTGTTACTCTTCTCCGCACTCTGTCTACCCTGTTTCCCCCCAAAATAGGACCCCACCGGAAAATAAATCCTAGCATGGTTTTTTCAGGATGCTCGTAATATAAGCACTACCCCCCAAAATAGTTAAGATTGTCATCCAGATGAGTGCATTTACTACCGTATTTTCCCCAAAATTTTCTAACCAGAAAATAAGCCCTAATGCGTCTTTTGGAGCAAACAATTAATATAAGACCCGGTTTTATTTTCGGGGAAACACGGTAGAGTCCCAACATCTTTTTTACATCGTGGCGACCAAAATCCGAGTAATAGCTAGCTCTTTCTTTACTCGTCATCGTCAATCGTTGGAGCTGATCTAACCTCTGTTCAATTGAAGCTGGGACAGCAGCTCAGCCGGTTGACTCCGCAGGAAAACCCAGTGGACAAAATTCAAAGTATCATGTTGATAGTAGAATCCCAGAAAGTTGTGGACTTCAACTCCCAGAATTCTCCAGCCAGCATAGCATAGCTGGCTGGAGAATTCTGGGAGCTGAAGTCCACAAGTCTTAAAGCTGCCAAATTTGAAGACCTCTGCTTTAATCAAAGCAGACATTTTAGCCATCTCTGCTAACTCCGTCCATTTTTTGCAGCCATATGTCCGTTGTGGGAATCACGATAGGATGTGAATTCTTGGCCCAGCCTGGGGGGCGGGGGCGGGGGTGCCTGGGGGTCAGATAGAAATCTCCCACCCACCCCGAGGGCTGCAGGCAATCTGTTTTCTGGAAGGCTATGATGCTGATTCGCCTCTTAATTATTTTTATTTTCATCTCTTGGTTTATTCAACGAGAGATCCCTGCCAGGTTCTGGAACAGCCATTCGTTGTGCATTTCCAAGGAAGAAATTTGTTGGGCTGCTCAGGCAGCGAATGCCATTGTGTACCCAAAGACATTTTTCCTGGGACGCATGGAAGACGGGAACAGCCCTTCTGCTTGTCTGGGCCTGTCTGTGAGTCAGAAGCTTCCCTCTGTCTCAAGGGGGCGGGCCGGGCAAAGGGGGGGATTGCTCAAGTTCAGAATTTCCCCTCAGCCTGTGCTACCCGGATTTGTCTCAAAAGGGGGACTCTGAGCGTCTGCCTGCCAAGTGGAAGGAACATTTAAAAAGAAAGGCAGGTGTTGCAGGGAAGAAAGGAAGACAGAGAGAGAGAAAAAGAAAGAAAGAGAAAGAAAGAAGAAAGAAAAAGAAAGAAAGAGAAAGAAAAAGAAGAGGGAAAGAAAAAGAGAAAGAAAGAAAAAGGGAGGGAGGGAGAAGAAAGGAGTTGGGAATGAGAAGAGAAGAAAGGAAAGAAAAGAGGTAGGGAGGGAGAAAGGAAAGAGCTGAGAATGAGGAAGGAAAAGAAAGGAAAGAGGGAGGGAGGGAGGAAGGAAAGAGCTGGGAATGAGAGGAAGGAAAGAGAAGGAAGGGAAGGAAGGGAAAAAGGGAAGGGAAGGAAAAGAAAGGAAAGAGGGAAAAAGGAAAGGGGGAGGGAGAGAGGGAGGAAGCAAAGTGCTGGGAATGAGAGGAAGGAAAGAAGGAAAAGAAAGGAAAGGAAGGGAAAAAGGAAAGGAAAATAAAGGAATAAAAGGGAAAAAGGAAAGGAAGGAGGGAGGGAGGAAGCAAAGTGCTGGGAATGAGAGGAAGGAAAGAGGAAAGGAAAGGGAAGGAAAAGAAAGGAAAGGGGGAAAAAGGGAAGGAAAATAAAGGAATGAAAGGGAAAAAGGAAAGAGGGAGGGAGGGAGGAAGCAAAGAGCTGGGAATGAGAGGAAGGAAAGAGAAGGAAGCAAAGGAAAGAAAAAAAGGAAGGGAGGGGAAAAAGGAAAGGAAAGAGATTTAACAGAAGAATCTAAACTGGGGAAGAAGGAACAGGAGGACAACATTTTAAACTGGTAGCTTAATATATATATTTAAGTATATATATATTTAAAGTGGCTTGAGGGTGTTCCCTCCCTCCCTCTGCCTTTTCAGCTTGCCTTTTCTCTATGTTCTTATTTTTTTTCTTGGCTCTGATTTTAATTCTTTTTTCCTTAACTACCTGTCTTTCGTAGGCTTTTATCATTCCCTATCTGTCAGCTGGGCTCCGAGTCGCTTGGATAGCGAGAGGGGCAGGCTCTAAATTTGATAAACAAATTAAATAATCAAATAAAAGTCGTGTCGTTGTCCCCCCCCCCAAAGCGCCCAGGATAGTCTTCCAATGAATTAGGCTTTGGGGAGGGGGTGGGGGAAATGCAGCGGATGGATCTGTAAAAGCATCTCAGACATTTGAGTTCAGTTCAAATGGTGTTGTAGCTCCCGCCCACCTGGCCTCTGATATTGGGAAAAGTTGATTTTTCCCTGCTCGGCAATCTGCTTTAATATCTTTTTTTCTTTTGCGGCTGATATTAAAACAGACTCCTGAACTGGGGGTGTGTGTGGGAATTGGGCTGGAAACACTCCCTCTCTCTCTCCCTCCCTCCCTCCATCTGTCTTCTATCTATCTATCTATCATCTATCTATCTATCTATCTATCTATCTATCTATCTATCTATCTATCTATCTATCTATCTATCTATCTATCTACTGTGTTTTCCCGAAAATAAGACCCTGTCTTATATTTTTTTGAACCCTGAAATAAGCGCTTGGCCGTATTGCCATGCGCTCAAAAGCCTGATTGGGCTTATTATCAGGGGATGTCTCATTTTGGGAGAAAGAGGGTATCATCTATCTATCTTCTACGGTATCTAACATCTATCTGTCTGTCTGTCTGTCTATTTATCTGTCTATCTGTCTGTCTATCTATCTATCTACCTACCTACCTACCTACCTACCTACCTATCTATCTATCATCTATCTATCTATCTATCTATCTATCTATCTATCTATCTATCTATCTATCTATCTATCTATCTATCTATCTCTATCTATCTATCTATCTATCTATCTATCTATCTATCTATCTATCTATCTATCTATCTATCTATCTATCTTCTACAGTATCTATCCTCTCTCTCTCTCTCTTCTACAGTATCTATCATCTATATCTATCTATCTATCTATCTATCTATCTATCTATCTATCTATCTATCTATCTATCTATCTATCTATCTATCTATCTATCTATCTATCTATCTTCTACAGTATCTATCCTCTCTCTCTCTTCTACAGTATCTATCATATAGATAGATCATATAGATAGATAGATAGATCTATCTATCTATCTATCTATCTATCTATCTATCTATCTATCTATCTATCTATCTATCATCTATCTATCTATATCTATCATCTATCTATCTATCTATCTATCTATCTATCTATCTATCTATCTATCTATCTATCTATCTATCTATCTATCTCTATCTATCTCTTATCTAGTCATCTATGTCTTATGTCATTATCATCTCTGTCTATCTGTCTGTCTATCCATCCATCCACCCCTTATCTAGTTGTCATCTATCTATCTATCTATCTGTCTGTCTGCCTGTCTGTCTGTCTGTCTATCATCTAATTATATCTCTATCATCTGTCTGTCTGTCTGTCTTTCATCTATATCATCTATCTATCTATCTATCTATCTATCTATCTATCTATCTATCTATCTATCTATCTATCTATCTATCTATCTATCTCTTATCTAGTCATCTATGTCTTATGTCATTATCATCTATCTGTCTTTCTTTCTGTCTATCCACCCACCCCTCATCTAGTTGTCATCTATCTGTCTGTCTGTCTGCCTGTGTTTTGTCTATCTGACTTATCTATTTATGTGTATCTCTATATTTATCTAAGAGCCATTATGGCGCAGTGGTTAGAATGCAGCATTGCAGGCTAACTCTGCTGAGTGCCAAAAGTTCAATCCTGACCGGCTCAAGATTGATTCAGCCCCCTGCCCTTCCGAGGTCAGTAAAAGGACCCAGATTGTTGGGGGCCAGGGGCTGACCCTGTAAACCGCTTAGAGAGGGCTGCAAAGCCCTGTGAAGCGGTATATAAGTCTAAGAGCCAAGTTCTGTTGCTCTTGCCCAACGTTCTTGTTAATGCTTTACTGTTCATATGTTATGGCACAAAATAGTATATTACAATATGGAGAACTGTCTTTAAGGTTCATCCCAGTGCAAATTAATTCAAGATTCAGTTTCTTAGAAAAACCCCTCTCTGTTCCTTCTACCACTTGCGGTCTGCCATTGTCCTGACCAGTTTCCTGCTTCCCGTGGTAGGTTTTTTTCCCCCCCAGAGTCCTCATTATTATTTTTAATTCTGTGCTCCTATGAAATCTCTTTAGGGGGGAAAAAAAACAGTTGCTTGTCTGTTGCTCCACTTATATTTATTCCACCAGGGCTGGTAGTTTTAAATCTGCAGCTGGAACGGGTTGTGGCAATCACCCACCACCGTCGAGTGAGACCAGGTTATTGCCAGGTTATTTCTGGGGGCCAGTTTAAGAGCTATATGGCCGGCCTTCCTTCCTTCCTTCCTTCCTTCCTTCCTTCCTTCCTTCCTTCCTTCCTTCCTTCCTTCCTTCCTTCCTTCCTTCCTTCCTCCCTCCCTCCCTTCCCTTCCCTTCCCTTCCCTTCCCTTCCCTTCCCCTCTCTCTTTTTTCTTTCCTTACCTCTTTCTTTCTTTCATTCTTTCTTGCTTTCTTTCTCCTTCCCTTCCTCTTTCTTCCCTCCCTCTCTTCCCTCCCTCCCTCCCTCTCTTTCTTTTTTCTTTCCTTACCTCTTTCTTTCTTTCTCCTTCCCTTCCTCTTCTGATTCCTTCCTTCCTTCCCTCCCACCTTTCCCTTCCACCTCATTTCCCCTTCCGTCTTCTCTTCTCTTCCCTTCCTCTTTCTCTCTTTCTTTCTCCTTCCCTTCCTCTTCCTTCCCTCCCTCTCTTCCCTCCCTCTCTCTCTTTCTTTTTTCTTTCCTTACCTCTTTCTTTCTTTCTCTTTCCCTTCCTCTTCTGCTTCCTCCCCTCCCTCCCACCTTTCCCTTTCACCTCATTTCCCCTTCCCTCTTCTCTTCCCTTCCTCTTTCTCTCTTTCTTTCTCCTTCCCTTCCTCTTCCTTCCCTCCCTCTCTTCCCTCCCTCCCTCTCTTTCTTTTTTCTTTCCTTTCCTCTTTCTTTCTTTCTTTCTCTTTCACTTCCTCTTCTGCTTCCTCTCCTCCCTTCTCTTCCCCCTCATTTCCCCTTCCTTCCTCCCTTCCCTTCCTCTCTCTCTCTTTTTCTTTCTTTCTCTCTCTCTTTCTTTCTCTTCTGCTTCCTTCCTTCCCTCCCTCCCTCCCTCCCTTCTCTTCTACCTCATTTCCCCTTCCTTCCTTCTTTCCTTTCTTCCTTCCTTCCCCTTTCTTCATTTCTTCCTTCCTTTTTCCTTCCTTTCCTCTTCTGCTTCCTTCTCACGTCTCCCCACCCCTTCCTCCCTCCCTCCCTCCCTCCCTCCCTCCCTCCCTCCCTCCCTCCCTCCCTTCCTTTCCTAACCACTCATCTCCCTTTAACTTTTGAGGCATGTCTAGGTCATGCAATCTCCTGGCAAAAGCTGGAGAACCTCACCATAAAACCTAGAGGTTTTTTGCTTTTCATACTGTCTTCCCCCGGGATCATTCGAAATAGCTCAACTGTACCAGAAAAATCCATCTTTCCCCCCCCCTCCTCTTTCCATGGGCAGTTCCGTGTTTTTAAAGTCTTGCTTACAAGAAAGGAAGGATATGTTAGCCGAAGACACAGATAACAGATTAAGGAAATGATTGGAATGCCATTCCTTTTATCCAGTCTGCGTTTAATCAGTCTGGAAGATCTGAGCCCGTGATGGGTGCCACAGGTGCCACGCGGAGCCATATTGGTGGGCACGCCAGTGTTGCCCTAACTCAACTCAACTGATTTTCAGGCCTTCTGGTCCCACCGGAAGTCGGGAAACTGGCTGTTTCTGGCCTCCGGGGAGATGGACAATGTTGTTTTTGCCCTCCCCAGGCTCCTAGAGAGCCTCTGGAGCCTGGGGAGGGGGACAAAAAGAGGCTTTCGGGCCCACTGGGCCATCGCGTGCCAAAAACGGGGAAGTGGGGGTCACGTGTGCATACGCAGGAGGGCGGGACGCATTGAATTATGGATGTGGGCACATGTACCCATGATCCACCACTCTCCCCCCGCTTTTGGCACGCGACGACAAAACGGTTAGCCATCACTGATCTAAGCGATGATTTCCGATCCCTTGGATGGATTAAGAGCGGCGTGGCTTTCAGCAAAAAGCTGTATATACTAGAACATTCCTGCGCAGGAAAATGTTCTCCGCTACCACAATAATTCTACTGGCGAAAGAGCTTCTTGGAAGGACAGCAAAGATCTCTTAATCTTTACGATATTTATAGAATAGATTTTTAACTGGGTTTTTAAGCTCCTAACTGTTTTCAGGGGCCAGTTACTCTGATTAATAATATCTTGACAGCTGGAGGAGTAGCGGAACTAACAGATATCAAGTCTAACGAACACAAGGAGCGGGATTTCTTGCTTGTTGGTTTGTTTTGAAACGGGTCCGATTCTGTTAACTTTTCATGCATTTTATTTCATGCAGTTTATAATACAAAAAATGCAAAAGAAAACAGGAAAATAGGGGAGGAAAAAAGGGAAGGGAAGGGACAAGGGGGGAAAAATAGAAAGACAAAGGCATGGACTTCCGGCTCCCTCTGATGCGGGAGAATAAGCTAATAGCCTCAAATTTCTTTTTTATTTTTATTTTTAATACTAATAATAATATTTTTTAATATTATTTTTAATATTTTAGAATAATATTATGAACGAGCCATTTTGGTAGCAGCAAACCTATTATAGGTAGTCCTCGGGTTACGACCGAGCCCCAAAATTTTTATTGCTTAATGTTAAATGATTGTTAAGTGAGTTTGGCCCCCATTTTACAACTTTGCTTGCCTCGGTGGTGAAGGGAATCATTGCGTTGGTTAAGTTAGTAACGCTGGGTTGTTAAGCGAATCTGGATTCCCCGTTGATTTTGCTCATCGGAAGGTCACAGAAGCGGATCACGTGACCCCGGGACATTGCGACCGTCATAAATGGGAGTCAGACGTGAATTTTGCTCACATCATCATAGAGACGCTGCAACGGTATTAAGTGTGGAAAACATTCTTGCAATGTTCTACTTTGTCAGCAATATATATGCATATCTATCTATCTATCTCTATATCTATCTAATCCCTCCCTCCATTTATCTATCTATCTATTTATTTGTCTCTATCTCTCTTTCCATTTCTCTCTCCTCTCTATTTCTTTCTATCTATCTATCTATCTATCTATCTATCTATCTATCTGTCTATCTATCTATCTATCTATCTATCTATCTATCTCCATTTATCTTTTTCTATCTATCTCTATCTCTACAAATATCTATCTTTCCATCTCTCTCTCTCTTTCTATCTCTGTCTCTATTCATCTCTTTCTATCTATCTATCTATCTATCTATCTATCTATCTATCTATCTATCTATCTATCTATCTATCTATCTCTATCTTTCTATCTATCTATCTATCTATCTATCTATCTATCTATCTATCTATCTATCTATCTATATCTCTATTTATCTCTTTCTATCTATCTATCTACAAATATCTCTATCTTTCCATCTCTCTTTCTATCTCTATCTCTATCTCTATCTCTATCTCTATCTCTATCTCTATCTCTATCTTTCCATCTCTCTATCTCTATCTATCATCTATCTATCTATCTATCTATCTATCTATCTATCTATCTATCTATCTATCTATCTATCTATCTATCATCTATCTATCTATCTATCTATCTATCTATCTATCTATCTATCTATCTATCTATCTATCTATCTATCTATCATCTCTATCTCTCTATCTCTATCTTTCCATCTCTCTCTCTCTATCTATCTATCTATCTATCTATCTATCTATCTATCTTTATCTCTATCTTTCTCTCTCTCTCTCTGTCTATCGCTATCTCTATCTTTTCATCTCTCTCTCTCTCTCTTTATCTCTATCTTTCTATCTCTGTCTATCTCTCTTTCCATCTCTCTCTCTCTTATCTCTGTCTCTCTCTCTGTCTCTCTCTCTCTCTCTCTCTCTCTATCTATCTCTATTTGTATATCTTTCCATCTCTCTCTCTCTTTCTCTCTCTTTATTTTTATGTCTGTCTGTCTGTCTATCCCTCTATCTATCATCTATCTATCTATCTGTCTGTCTGTCTGTCTGTCTGTCTGTCTATCTATCTATCTATCTATCTATCTATCTATCTATCTATCTATCTATCTATCTATCTATCTATCTATCTATCTATCTATCTATCTATCTATCTATCTATCTATCATGGTCCCTGCATGGCCCATTTTGGCCTGCAGAGTGTTGCAGGAGGCCTCCAGGCCAAAAAAGTGGCTTAGGGGCCACACGTGCCCCCCCCATGTCCCATTTTGGCTGTCAGAGGCCCCGCAGTCCAGTTCTTTCCTTTTTCTAGTCCTCCTCTGCATGCCAGATTTAAACACCCCACAGGGCCAGATCCAGCCCGCGGGCCTTGAGTTTGACACCTCTGTCGTAGACGGTCCAACCCATCCAGAGAGATCATACCGATGGCGTTGAGATGATTAAGATCACTATTTCCTTAGCGCAGAATAGAGGGGTAGGGGGAAAGGAAAAATTAAAAAAATAATAACTTTTACATTAGACGGTCTCTGTGAAGAAGAAAAAAATGTAGCGTATGAATGCAATTTCGACGAGCAGAATGTCGTTGCTGCACTAATCTTTGCCTCCCTCTGTTCCCCGAATAGAAATTTATTATGTGGGAATCTGTGAGCGTAGCGGGAATTTCATTCTCCTGCCCTGGAGAATGTCTTACACATTTTCTGCATGCCTGGACAACAATCCTTTTCAAGAGTCAGTAGAAAATCTCGTGTAATTTAGAGTTTCTGCTTCTCAGAACATAGGACAATAGGCCTGGAAAGGGATCTTGGAGGTCCAACCCCCTGCCTACTTTGGACAAATGATTGTCCAGTTTCTTCTTGAAAACCTCTATAGTGATTCTTGAATGTTCTGGAATATTCTTTATTGGCCAAGTGTGGTTGGACACACAAGGAATTCGTCTCCGGCGCAGAAGCTCTCTGTGTACGTACAAACGACAGAGTAATTTAATCATAAGATACCAAGGGTAGAAGGTAAAGAAAAGATGAGAAGGATAAAAGGGACACAGGTCCGCGACTTAATGATCACAACCGAGCCCTGAATTTTTATCTTGCTAAGCAGGAAGTTTGTGAAGTGAGTTTGTCCCGTTTTTACAACTCTTCTGGTCACGAGGGAATCGCTGCAGTTGTTCAATTAGCGATGCGGTTGTTAAGCGAATCTGGATTTTCCCCATTGATTTTGCTCGTCGGAAGGTCACAGAAGCGGATCACGTGACGTGAACCCGGGAAATTGCAACCATCATAAATAGGAGTCAGTTGCTGAATTTTGCTCACGTCACCATGGAGATGTTGCATCAGTATTATGAAAAACATTCTTGCAATGCTCTTTGTCAGCAATATAGATATACATATCTCTACCTACCTACCTAATCTCTTTCTCTCTCACCGTCCATCTATATCTATCTATCTATCTATCTATCTATCTATCTATCTATCTATCTATCTATCTATCTATCTATCATCTATCTATCTATCTATCTATCTATCTATCTATCTATCTATCTATCTATCTATCTATCATCTATCTATCTATCTATGTGTGTGTCTCTCTCTACCTACCTACCTATCTAATCTCTCTCTCTCCATCCACCCACCCAATCTATCGATCTATCTATCTATCTGTCTGTCTATCTCCCTCTCTATCTCTCTATCTCTATCTCTCTATCTCTAATTATCTTGCTATCTAATTATCTATCTCTCTATTTCTATCTATTTATCTCTATGTATGTCTATCTCTGTCTCTCTATCTCTATCTAATTATCTCTATGTCTATCTAAGGATCTCTCTGTCTAAGGATCTCTCTATCTAATGATCATCTATATCTAATTATCTCTCTAATTATCTCCATCTCTATCTATCTATCTATCTATCTGTGTGTGTGTGTGTGTCTCTCTCGCTCTCTCTCCCTACCTATCTAATCTCTCTCTCCATGCACCCACCTATCTATCTATCTATCTATCTATCTATCTATCTATCTATCTATCTATCTATCTATCTATCTATCTATCTATCTAGCTAGCTAGCTAGCTAGCTAGCTAGCTCCCTCTCTCTCTAACTATCTCTATCTCTCTATCTCTATCTCTCTATCTCTAATTATCTTGCTATCTAATTATCTATCTCTCTATTTCTATCTATTTATCTCTATGTCTCTATGTCTGTCTCTGTCTCTATCGCTATCTAATTATCTCTATGTCTATCTAATGATCTCTCTATCTAATGATCATCTATATCTAATTATCTCTATCTCTAATTATCTATCTCTATCTCTGTCTCTCTGTCTCTGTAATTATCTCTGTCTCTCTCTAATTATCTCTCTCTAATTATATCTATCTCTAATTATCTCTCTATCTAATTATCTCTATTTCTAATTATCTATCTCTATGTCTCTATCTCTGTTTCTCTATCTCTCTATCTAATTATTTCTCTATATCTATTTAATTATCTCTCTATCTCTATCCAATTACCTATCTATCTCTAATTCTCTCTCTATATATATATATCTAATTATCTCTCTATCTAATTCTATTTCTCTATTTCTAATTATCTATCTATTATTTATCTATCTCTATCCGCAGTTGTTTAATTAGTGACATGGTTGGGAAGTAAATCTGGCTTCCCCGTTGACTCTGCAAAACATGACCCTGAGACACAGTGACCGTCATAAATATGAATTCGTCATGCCTCCGAATGTAAATCACATGATTGTAGGGAGGCCGTCACTGTCATCGGTGTGAAAAACGGTCACAGGTCACTTTTTTTCATCGTAGCTACGAACAGTCACTAAATGAACTGCTGTAAGTCGAGCACTATCTATTCAGTAGGGGTGGTAGTCATTTACTTTCCCTACCGGTTCGCAAATGTGAGAGCGTGGGCGGCTTGCACTCATGCACACGGCTTGAAAACGTGCCTAAATAGGACGCCCTAGTGCTGGGGTTCCTACTACCGATTCGGGCAAACTGGTCCGAACTGGCTGAATACCAGCTTTGCTGTACAGTCATACTAGGTGAGGAAATATCCCGAGAGATAAAACAGTGCTGTGGGACTGAGGTGTTCAGCGGAGTGATGGCACAAGGGGGGAAAAAGCTGTCTCTGTGTCTGGTTGTTTTAGTTTAGTTTAGTTTAGTTCGGATTTATATGCCGCCCTTTCTCCCAAAAGGGACTCGGGGCGCTGAACAGCCAGAAAATTAAAATACATAAAGTTATAAGGAACTAAAATGAACAAATTAAATCCTTGGCTTCTCAATTTAAAACCCCCAAATCCATAAAATTCCAATTTAAAACCCCGAATCCATATAATTTAAAAAAACCCTATTAAAAAACCCTTTGGGCTAGGCCGGCTTGTTGGAATAGGTAAGTCTTCAGGGCCTTACGGAAGGTGCGAAGGTCCGGGATCAAACGTGTACTAGGAGGCAGCTCATTCCACACGGTGGGTGCCCCCACAGAGAAGGCTCTCCTCCTGGGGGCCGTCAGCCGACACTGTTTGGCTGAAGGCACCCTGAGGAGGCCCTCTCTGTGTGAGCGTATTGGCCGGTGGGAGGTTATCGGTAGCAGCAGGCGGTCTCGCAAATACCCTGGCCCTACGCCGTGGAGCGCTTTAAAGGTGAGGACCAACACCTTGAAGCGCACCCGGAAGACCACCGGAAGCCAGCGCAGCTCGCGCAGGAGAGTTGTTACGTGGGAGCGCCAGGTTGCTCCCATAATCAGCCGCGCGGCCGCATTCTGGACCAGCTGGAGTCTCCGAGTGCGCCCCAAGGGGAGCCCCATGTAGAGAGCTGCATGCCATGTAGTTTTGGCACGCAGTGCCCTATAGCGGCATCCCCATGGGGCAGGGATGAAACAGTTTGTATCTAGGATGTGACGAGGGCTCTGCAGAATTTTTCTCAGTCCTCTTTCCGATCCATGCAATATACAGCTCCTCAATGGAAGGCAGGCTGGTTGTGATTGAACATATGAAGAACTAAAACATATGAAGAATGGCTGCAGATTTTGGGCTTGGCTTGTCTAAAGAAAAGAATTAGGGGCGACATCAGTGGTGGGTTGCGAACCGGTGCGAACCGGTTCGCAAGAACCATTAGTAAAATTTTCTAGTAGTTTGGAGAACCGGTAATAACATTGGCTGGCCACGCCCCCAAACCAATCCCGGCCCGGTCGCCGTTCGCTTACCCCGCCCACCTCATCAGAGGCTTCTTTTTTTAACTTTTAAAAGCATTTTCCCCCCTTGCTGTTCCAACATTCCCTTGATTGGGAAGTATCCACTCCTCATTGGCTTGACTGGGTGCTCTTCAAATATTTTCCTCCACAGCTTGGTCACGCCCCTTCCTTCTGCGCATGTCCAGTCTTTTCACTCAGTCAGGGGTGATTAGACTGGTGTGCTTTTTCTGGAAAGAAAAATTGGAACTGAAGAGTGATAGATCAATTAACGGGGCTCAATTAAAGGTTTATATTATTGCAGGACTGTGAGGCAGATGTAAGCAGTGTTGACGGTTAAGGTGTTTCCCGGCTGGGACGCCTGCCGTTTTTTAATTAAACTATTAACAGCGCAAGTTGGGAGAGCCTTTAAATGGCTAGAAGAATCACCTTCTAGTCCTAAGAGAAGGATTGCGCAAGGCGGCTGAGACTTTCCCGGCTGAAAAACCTCTTCGGCCGAAAAAATGCTTTTAAAAGTAAAAAACAACAACAAAAAAAAGCCTCTGATGATCCCGAGGCTCAGCTGGGATCGTCAGGGGCTTCTAAAAGCATTTTTTTCTGCAACTTCTTGAGGTTGTAGAAAAAAACGCTTTTAAAAGTAAAAAAAAAAAGTTGGCCATGCCCACCCAGTCACATTACCCCTCCCCTCACCAAGCCACGCCCACAAAATAAGCCACGCCCACAGAACCGGTAGTAAAAAAAATTAGAACCCATCCCTGGGCGACATTCTCCAAAGGACCAGTGGGCAGGACAAGAAACAATGGATGGAAAACTGATCAAAGGAAGACTTCGAAAGCCGGCAACGCGTAAGACAGTCGAAGGAACCATTTCTCCAGCGTTTCAAATTTGATCGGGGGAAATAAATATACAAGAAAATTGTGTGTTGCAGCCCCGTTGCCTCTTTCGCTTTGGCGGGCTGCTTTGTTGAAGTTTGCTGTGGGATAAAACCAGGAGGCAAGACAAGAAGAAATGGATGGAAACTCATCAAGGAGAGAAGCAACCTGGAATGAAGGAGAAACTTCATTGACCAGTGGAACTGCTTGCCACCAGAAGTTGTGGGAGCTCCATGTCTGGAGGCTTTTTAAGAAGAGACTGGACAGTCCCTTGCCTGAGATGGTATAGGACTGTGATGGCAAACCTATGCCACGTGTGCCACGCAGAGACCTCTCTGTGGGCACGCACACCATTGCCAGCTGCTCTTCTGATTTCCAGTCCGCATGCTGGTCTTAGCGGGTGCTGGAGTGGTGGAAAACGGCCTGAAAACGGCCCAAAAAAACAGCCAGAAAACGGCCAAAAAACAGGCCAGTTGGTGTCTGGGTTTCCAGAGCTCTGGCACATGCATACATGTTCCGGTCTGGGCACTCAGTGCCCGAAAAAGTTCACCATCACTGGTATAGGATCCAGGGGGCTGGACTAGACGACCTCCAAGGTCCCCTCCAGCTCTATTCTGATCCTGATTCTGAAATTCTGTGGTCGAAAAGTAAAATGAAAACAGCATTCCGCCTGGTTTATTCCTGTCTTTTCTGAAGACACAGGAGCAAGAAGAAAAGGCACACTGGCATCAAAGATTCGCGGGAAAACAAATCACGGCCTCCCCTTCATCGGAGGTTTGTTTACATCGCGGCTGGAGCCAAAGGAACAAGGCTCCCTTTGAGTTATAAATGTCGTTCTATTAACCAACACAACGGCCTCTGTGGTCTGTTGTACCTCGGAATATTAGAGAAGTTGCTCGGCGAGAAAGAATCTTGTTTTTCCCGTGGAAAAGACAGAAAAGTAAGTACAGCAACCAAATCCTGAGGGAACTTATTAGATCCTTGAAGGAGGCGGCTTTGCCAGCAAGAACAATTCATCTTAACACGGAATGCGAAGCCCAGACGGGGTAGCAGGACACCCTGAAGATTGGACTTCAGCGTTCTCCGATAATTGAAGAAATGCATCTTCGCCGCAAATCTTTATTAGCCAGACTCATAATTTTGCTGTTTTAGACTCTTCCCCCCCACCTTTTAAAACTCGTTCCCGCCGTACCGGGCGATTGGCACGATTTTGCTGTGGTCGGTGATTGTTCTAGTCCAACCTTAAACACACAAAGAACCATTTGGACCTGTTTCCCACAGAAAAGAAAACACCGGGAGCCACAAAACCCTTCCCGTGCCTGACTTATTTCTTGAGCGGCCACAAAATAGAATTAAACATTTCTATTTTCTTCTGAAACTTTTCTTTTCTTGGATTTATCCATGGTTGGCCTACCGGGGGTTGAAAAGCTCAATAAATCGCGTGCTGGCGGGTATCACACATTGGCTGTTCTGACGCATATTATGAGTGACAGGGAGCTGCAACAGAGGGGTGAAAGAGCCGTAGGTTGCCTGACCCCTTTTCTAGCCTAACATTCGTGGTTTGCAACGCTAGAATTGAATGTCTTAAGACATTCCCTTTCTTCAGGCCTGCAACTCGGATGTTACCGAGC
>CM075968.1:2611665-2669165 GCA_038048745.1 Coluber constrictor foxii
ATTCCATTCCATTCCATTCCATTCCATTCCAATCATTATTTCATTCTCTCCTCCTCTCCTCTCCTACCCCAACATCTGAAGGCCTTCCTAGAGTTGAGGGTTTGTGGTCTCCAGCCTTCACTCATCCTGAACAAAAACCTGAAACTGGAGGTGTCAGAGAGAAGCCCCCGTTTCTCCAAGCTAACCGACGGGTTAAAAATGCACCGAACTCTCTTAATGCTTAACCTGGGTTTTACTTTACAGGAGAAAGGATTTTCAAATGTCCAAGATGAGATTTGGCACATGCCAAATGAGATTAGGGAATATTTTTTGCTTCTAGACAAGGAGCTTATCCTCTTATTTTCATATTTCAAGGAGAGCAGAGGTTGCGCAGGGTATCCAAATCTGGGTAAAATCTTCCAATTCGTTATTATTTTTTTTCCCCCGGTTTGGGCACCATGCAAATGCTGAGACGGGGGGCTCAAAATGCGTTTTGAAAGGTTCCTGTCAACTTAATCTTCCGGAGGAATTTATGGAGGCTGATTGGGGCCGTCTCATGGACAGACATAGATAAGAGTTACATGAATAGAATATTGGATCGTAAACAGTGCAACATATACGATCAGACACTGGCAACGAAGCACCGAGTTTGCATTTTTAGGTACAGTTAGTTTGAAGGGAAAAATAATGAGAGGAGAAGAGAAGAGGGAAGAAAGGAGAAGGGAAGGGAATAGGAGAGAGAAGGGAAGAGGGAAGAGGGGAGGGGAAGAGGGAAGAGAAGAAGAGGAAAGGAGAAGAGAAGAGGGATTAGGGAAAAGAAGAGAATTGGGAAGAGAAGAGAGAGGAGAAGGGAAGAGGGAAAAGAAGAAGAGGAAAGGAGAAGAGAAGAGGGATTAGGGAAAAGAAGAGAATTGGGAAGAGAAGAGGAGAGAGGTGAAGGGAAGAGGGAAGAGAAGAAGGGGAAAGGAGAAGAGAAGAGGGATTAGGGAAAAGAAGAGAATTGGGAAGAGAAGAGGAGAGAGGTGAAGGGAAGAGGGAAGAGAAGAAGAGGAAAGGAGAAGAGAAGAGGGATTAGGGAAAAGAAGAGAATTGGGAAGAGGAGAGAGGTGAAGGGAAGAGGGAAGAGAAGAAGAGGAAAGGAGAAGAGAAGAGAAGAGAAGAGAAAATAAGAGAGGAGAGAATAGGGGAAAGAAGAGAAGAAGGAATAGAAGAGAAGAGGGAATAGGGAGGAGAGGAGAGGAAAAATAGGGAAGAAAAGAGAAAAGAGAAGAGAGAATAGGGAAGAGGAGGGAATAGGGAGGAGAGGAGAGGAGAGGAAAAATAGGGAAGAAAAGAGAAAAGAGAAGAGGGAATAGAAAAGAGAAGAGGGGATAGGGAAGAAAGGAGAGGAGAGGAGAGGAAAAATAGGGGAGAAAAGAATAGAATAGAATAGAATAGAATAGAATAGAATAGAATAGAATAGAACAGAACAGAACAGAACAGAACAGAACAGAACAGAACAGAACAGAATAGCCATCACTCTCCTATACCATTCAAGACAAATGGTTATCCAATCTCTTCTTAAAAACTTTCCGCATCGAGGCGCTCACAACCTCTGGAGGCAAGTAATGTTACGGCTACTCTGTCAATAACAGGTCGTCCTCGACCTGCGACTGCAATTGAGCCCAAAATTTCCACTGCTAAGCAAGACAGTTATTAAGTGAGCTTTGCCCGGTTTTGCGAGGACCTTTCCTGCCACAGATGTTAAGCGAATCGCTGCCGTTATTAAGCCAGTAACCCAGTCGTTAAGTGAATCTGGCTCTCCCCCCACCCCTTGACTTTGCTCGTCAGAAGGTCGCAAAAGGGGGGTCCCCTGACTTCGGGACACCGCCACGGTCGTAAATATGAGTCAGCTGCCAAGCATCTCAATTTGGATTCTTTGAGAGCGAAGAGATGCTGCGACGGTCGTAAGTGTGAAAAACGGGTCGTGATTTTTTCCCCCAGTGACGTCGTAACTTTGAACTAAACAAATAGTTGTAAGCAGGGGTGAAATCTACTTAATCTTCCCTACCAGTTCGGAAGAACCCTTCTGCACATGCTCAGAGGATAAAAAGCAGCTTATTTCCTGGTTGAAACCAGGAAGTAATGACTGGCAGGTGGGCGGAGCCTCTGACACCATCGCTACCAGTTCTCCGAACCGGCCCAAGCCGGTAGTATTTCATCAGTGGTGAAATCCAGTTTTTTTTACTACCGGTTCTGTGGGTGTGGCTTGGTGGGCATGGCAGGGGGAGGATACTGCAAAATATCCATCCCCACCCCACTCCGGGAGGAAGGTTACTGCAAAATCCTCATTCCCACCCACTCCTGGGGGAAGGATACTGCAAAATCTCCATTCCCTCCCCACTCCTGGGGGAAGGATACTGCAAAATCCCCATTCCCTCCCCACTCCTGGGGGAAGTATACTGCAAAAACCCCATTCCCTCCCCACTCCTGGGGGAAGGATACTGCAAAATCCCCATTCCCTCCCCACTCCTGGGGAAAGGATACTGCAAAATCCCCATTCCCTCCCCACTCCTGGGGGAAGGATACTGCAAAAACCCCATTCCCTCCCCACTCCTGGGGGAAGGATACTGCAAAATCCCCATTCCCTCCCCACTCTTGGGGGAAGGATACTGCAAAATCCCCATTCCCTCCCCACTCCTGGGGGAAGGATACTGCAAAATCCCTATTCCCACCCACTCCTGGGGAAAGGATATTGCAAAATCTCCATTCCCTCCCCACTCCTGGGGGAAGGATACTGCAAAATCCCTATTCCCTCCCCACTCTGGGGCCAGCCAGAAGTGGTATTTGCCGGTTCTCCGAACTGCTCAAAATTTCCACTACCGGTTCTCCAGAACCTGTCAAAACCTGCTGGATTTCACCCCTGCATTTCCCTCCCCCGGTTGTAAGTCAAGGACTCTTTTGTACTTTCACAGACCAGGCTGGTATTGAAAGAAGCAGAATCTGTTGCTTGCAGAGTCGGATGCTAAACCATAATTAAACAGCCCTGCCCGGATGATGTTTTGGTTCAAGGAAATTTTTATTAATGGAAAAAAGGGCCTGGCCCACAAATGGGAAAACCTTGCTTCCGTTTTTTTTTTGTTTCGTTTTGTTTTGTTTTTTACAGTGGCTTTTGATGATGCAAATTTGCAAGCGTCGTAGTTAAATTATAACTTGCCTTCCCACCGGGCTGGCCTTGGGAAGCTTAGAAGAATCCGAGCGAATGATAAAGGATCCATTCAGAAGCGATTTAACAGTGAAACGGTGACTAATACTAGCTAGAGTCCAACAGCTAGAGAAGCAGAAAAAGATCCCAGCAGATAACGCAAATTTATTTATAGAGTGGACTGGGCAAAGGTTGGCTCATGAGATCCTTTTAGACTTCCTTGTTGAGGGAGGAGAAGTTAGGGTTTTTGAGAGGGAGGGCAGCAGAATTCAGAAAGGGGAATGAAAAGAAAAGGCACGTAAAATATCCTGGACCCAGATTTCACCCCCGCGTCGACGAAAATCTCCTTGCTCGCATCTTTTAAGAGCAGCAACTGAACTGATTTTTTTTTTTTCTGGACAAGATCACCCTGCAGATCGGGCGAGCGATTGGATCCCGATCTTGTAGGCCAGAGAACGAATTCCCCCCCCCTTCCGCAAAACATAAATAAATGCACAAGATTGGAAAAGTGAAGCGATCCCAACGGATGAGAATGTGACTAAGAAAAGATTAGAATATGCAGAAGTGAATAAGTTAACACTTGCAATTAAAGAAAAGGAAGAGTCTGATTGTTATCGTCTATGGGAGTGATTCTATCAATGGCTAGAGAACAAATATGAAAATTAGAAAGGAAAGCAGATTAGAAAATTGGAAAAAAATAAGCTAAGAAGAGGATTGTTGTAATAGTAGGGTATGTTAGGATTAAGAATAGACAAAACATTAAATATGGCTGTAAATTTTAGTCGTTATTGCACAAAATATTTGTACCCAGATGACACACTGTTTAATGAAAGATGAAATGTTTGTATTAAAATAAAATATTTCTTTTCTAAAAAAAGAAGCTGATTCAAATATTTCTCCTTGTTTTTGATTGCAAGTTTTGGCCCCTGAAAATGAGACCAGGGGTGGGTGGCGGGATTTATGTAGGAGTGAAATGTAAAATGTATTACTACCAGTTCTGTGGGTGTGGCTTGGTGGGGGGTGTGGTAATATGACTGGGTGGATGTTAGGATATGATTTGAGCCTAACAGATTGTCCAGGCAATATATGTGTTCTGTGACTTTAAGTTTTAATGCTGCATCATGCTGTAATGCTGAGTCATGCTATAATTAGTTGGAAACGTATTTAAGAAAGGTACTGTAATGTATTCAGTTGATGATAAGCTGCCATTCTGCTATCATCACGTGTGTGGGTGGATCTGCTACCATCCGGGTTTGTGAACCAGAGTGAACCAACTACTGTTTGTTTGGTAAGAAGCTTTTTGGCTTTAACCGGTAAAGACTTGGACTGTTTAGAAGACTACGAGATAGTTTATTTTCCACTATAAAGAAAACTTTTGATAAAGCAGTTTGCACGTATCTCTTATTTCATTGCTCTCAGCAACGTTTCTCTGTGCACTATACTCTGCTGGTTGCTAACACAACAACAATATCCTTAACATTGGTTATGGGCCCAGGGCCAACCAGAACTAACTAGGATTATTTCAGAGTTAAATTGAGAGCTAGTTTGAGTATCTAAGTATCCTTAACAGTGGGCATGGCCAACTTTTTTTAAAAAAAAATTTCGAAGCATTTTTTCTAATGCTTTGAAAAGCCTCTGCCGATCAGGCAACTCACCTGGGATCGTCAGAGACTTTTCAAAGCATTTTTTTTTACCACCTCTTCAGCCAAGAGGTTGCAGAAAAAAATGCTTTGAAAAGCCTCTGAGGATCCCAGCTGAGCCACGTGATCATCAGAGGCTTTTTTTTTTTAACTTTTCAAAGCATTTTTTCTTAACGCTTTGAAAAGCCTCTCTGACGATCAGGCAACTCAGCTGGGATCATCAGAGACTTTTCAAAGCATTTTTTTACCACCTCTTTGGCCAAGAGGTTGCAGGAAAAAATGCTTCGAAAAAGCCTCTGAGGATCCCAGCTGAGCCACACGATCATCAGAGGCTTTTTTTTAAAAAACTTTTCAAAGCATTTTTTCTAATGCTTTGAAAAGCCTCTCTGCCGATCAGGGAACTCAGCTGGGATCGTCAGAGACTTTTCAAAGACTTTTCAAAGCCTTTGATGATTGCTCGGCTCAGTTGGGCATGGTGGTGGTGGGGCTCGGGGATTTCTGCTACGGTTCTCCGAACCACCCGCCGTCATCGCTACCGGATCGGGCGATCCGGTCCGAACCGGGAGCATTTCACCCCCTGAATTTATAGCATGTCCACCGAGTGGCTTTACCGAAGTGGGTTTTTTAATTTTTTGTGAATGAAGAAGTCAGGGTGGGCACATCTCACTGTCTTGATGCCGAAAGATCATAAACATGAGCTGAGTGGAGGATTTATTTCAAACCGGAAGCTTGCCGCCAATGTTAAGAATGTAGGCGAGTGGCGTTGGTTTTGCAGACGGTTGTGTGGTTGTGAACCACATTACATCAGTGGGTGCATTGTGGGAAGGTGGGGGGATTCCAAGGCCGGAAGAAGAAATTCACACCTTCCTGAAGCAACACCGATTGTGGTGAAGAGCCGGGAGGAAGTTAGTGGGGGGGCTTTGAGGTCATCTGCATCACCTCATTCCGAGTAGAATTGGGAGTTGAGTAAGAGAGGTTTAGGGGTTTTTTTTTTTAAAAAAAGTTATTATTATTCACATCAAAACTCTCTCCATCTCTACCACATCTTGAAAGTCAACACAACATTAGTTTTTATTTATTTATTTATTTATTATATTTCTATACCGCCTTTCTCCCGCCGGACTCAAGATGGAGTACAGTCAAGAAAAAAATAAAAGATACATAAACATTATAAAATTGATAATTAAAATTATAGCAGAGTTTAGCCCAAATAAATAAAACGTTGACGGTCTTTCTCAGATCTGGGTGAAGTTCTACAGTCGTGGCCAAACTTGTGGAAATCTTTTGAGGAAAAGTGTATTTTCTAAAACGAGCTAATAACACCACTTTTCTTTTTTCATCAAATTATATATCAATGGAAAGATCATTTAATCAAGAATGTAATGCAGGAACTTTTAGGAAGGATTTGCTCTTAGAATAGCCGTTACAGGAGAAAGAAGAAAAGGGAAACACGTAGGAAAAAACGAGATATACAAAAATTATCACGCCAGGAAAAAACAAGATGTACAAAAATGATCCCCATGTCAGTTAATACTTTTTTGGGTAATCTTTAGCATGAATGACGGCCTTACAACGTCTTCCCATGGAGGGAACCAAGTCTTTTGAGTTCTGCAGCTGTTATCATGTGAAACCAAGATTGAATGATGGCTTCTATTAACTGGGTTTTGTTGCTGGGTCACTTCTAACTAACAGGTTTCTCCATAGATTTTCACTTGGGTGAAGGTCTGGGCTATTCCCAGGCCATTCCAGGAATGGAATAGGATTATCTTGAAATTCCCAAAAAAAAGTGGTGTTATTAGCCATCAAACCTCAAAAATACACTTTTCCCAAAAGGTTTCCACAATTTTGGCCGCTACTGTAGAACAGGGGTTTCAAACTCAATTTGAATCAGGATTGTGTTTAACTTGGGGGGGGCATGAGTGGGTGTGGCCAGGGTGGGCGTGGCCAGCTCAATGTCACCTGTGTCAGGGGTGTCTGTGATGGCCAGAGCATTGCCAGCGAAAATAGGCTTCCAAGCTCCCAAGCTGAGAATGGCCCTCCTCGGCTCCGTTTTTTTCTGGCAGAGGCACCGTGAGCCAGTCCTTTGCAGTGGTGAAATTCAATTTTTTTTTACTACCGGTTCTGTGGACGTGGCTTGGTGGGCGTGGTTTGGTGGGTATGGCAGGGGAAGGATATTGCAAAATCCCCATTCCCTCCCCACTCCAGGGGAAGGATACTGCAAAATCCCCATTCCCTTCCCACTCCTGGGGGAAGGATCATTGCAAAATCTCCATTCCCTCCCCACTCCTTGGGGAAGGATACTGCAAAATCCCCATTCCCTTCCCACTCCAGGGAAAGGATACTGCAAAATCCCCATTCCCTTCCCACTCCTTGGGGAAGGATACTGCAAAATCCCCATTCCCTTCCCACTCCAGGGAAAGGATACTGCAAAATCCCCATTCCCTTCCCACTCCTTGGGGAAGGATACTGCAAAATCCACATTCCCTTCCCACTCCAGGGGAAGGATATTGCAAAATCTCCATTCCCTCCCCACTCCTGGGGAAGGATACTGCAAAATCTCCATTCCCTCCCCACTCCAGGGGAAGGATGCTGCAAAATCCCCATTCCCTCCCTGCTCCAGGGGGAAGGATATTGCAAAATCTCCATTCCCACCCCACTCCAGGGGAAGGATACTGCAAAATCCCCATTCCCTCCCCACTCCAAGGGAAGGATATTGCAAAATCTCCATTCCCTCTCCACTCCTGGGGGGAAAGATATTGCAAAATCTCCATTCCCACCCCACTCCAGGGGAAGGATACTGCAAAATCTCGATTCCCACCCCACTCCTGGGGGAAGGATCATTGCAAAATCTCCATTCCCACCCCACTCTGGGGCCAGCCAGAGGTGGCATTTGCCGGTTCTCCGAACTACTCAGAATTTCCGCTACCGGTTCTCCAGAACCCGTCAGAACCTGCTGGATTTCACTTCTGGTCCTTTGCTGTTTCCATGGGGAAAGATCTAAGCATCCTGGGGGCCACATCCGGGCCCTTGAGTTTGACACCCCTGTTCTAGAGCTTTTCAAGATGCTTGTTCCCCCAATGTGCAACATTCTAAGAAGAGACGGAATGTCAATTTGTCTGGAATGGCCTAGGGCCGTGATGGCTAACCGTTTTGCCATTGCGTGCCAAAAGTGGGGGGAGCGCGATGGGGTCACACGCACGCGAGCCCACATCCATAATTCTATGTGCCCTGCCCCCCCCTGTGCTCCCCCCGCTTTTGGCACATGATGGCACACTAGGCCCGTTTTTTGCTCTCTCCAGGCTCTAAAGCCTTTCTAGGAGCCTGGGGAGGGCAAAAATGGCCTTCCCCACCCCCCAGAGGCTCTCCGGAGGCCAGAAACAGTATATTTCCTGACTTCTGGTGGACCCAAAAGGCCCAAAAATCAGCTGGCTGGCACACGCATGCATGCTGGAGCTGAGCTCGCATGCCCACCGATATGGCTTCGCGTACCACCTGTGGCTGTCGTGCCATAGGTTCGCCATCACGGGCCTAGGATCTCCTCTCCTGCTTGGGCAAGGGGTTGGATTAGATGACCTCCAAGGTCCCTTTCCAACTCTGTCATTCTGCTAAGATAACAATGGCCTTGATGGCTTTTCTTTGGAAAACGCTCGCTAATCTCCAAGGGATGTACGATTGCCTTATTTCTGATGTGCTTCCTGTTCAATGTTTGCAGACGGTCTGAGTCACCTCGGATTGCCTTCCGAGAAAACCCAGCAGAGAACTTCAGACTACGAGCGCTTACAGTAAATAGTTTCCTGTGTTTGAAAAGGGCCGTCAGACGCTTCATTATTCAGTTCAGGGCTCTCTGGCGTTTTCCCGAATAACGCCCGTCTGTTTCCAGCATCCAGGTTAGGGCGAGGAACGGAGTGTCTCCTTCTGTCTTTACTCTTTGCTTGCCGTTTGCAAGAGGAAGGGAGAAAGTGGTTGAACGTAGCGAGTAATCAGATTCCCACAACGGATGAACGGCTGCAAAGGTTGACGGAGGTAGCAGAGATGGCTAAATTGATGGCTTTGATGAAAGAAAACGCCAAAAAAATGCAATTACTTTTAGTTACCGCTTCTGGATTTTCTGCTTGAGTTGAGGGGGGGGGGGGAAATGAAACGTTGATTTCGGGTTTTGCCGATCAGATAGCGTCTGTTGTTATAGAAATGGCTAGTTTGTATTACTGTAGAAGAGTAAAAAAAACGTTGAGGTTTTGATGCTGTTATCTTATTCTCAAAGGAGTTGAAAGTCAATGCCTTTTCTGTTTTCTTTGTGCCCTACATTTTCCCCTTCTCTTTTCCCTCCCTTACTTTCCCATAGTTCCTTTTGTATTGTTGTTGTTAATCGCGAAGTCGTGTCCGACCCATCGTGACCCCCATGGACCACATTCCTCCAGGCCTTCCTGTCTTCTCCCATCCTCTGGAGTCCATTTACGCTCACTTCGACTGCTTCAGGGACTCCATCCAGCCACCTCGTTCTCTGCCGTCCCCTTCTTCTTTTGCCCTCCATCATTACGCTCTTCTCCAGGGAGTCCTTCCTTCCTTCTCATTAGGTGGCCAAAGGATTTGAGTTTCCTCTTCAGGATCTGGCCTTCTAAAGAGCAGTCAGGGTTAATCTCCTCTAGGACTGACCGGTTGGATCGCCTTGCAGTCCAAGGGACTCTCAGGAGTCTTCTCCAGCACCAGAGTTCAAAGGCTTCCATTCTTTGGCGCTCAACCTTCCTTATGGTCCAACTTTCCCAGCCATCCATTGCAACTGGGAAAACCATCGCCTTGACTATACGCTCTTTTGTTGGCAGGGTGGTGTGTCTGCTTTTCAGTATGCTGTTTTTATCTTATAAACTGATAATAATAATAATAAAGAACATGGCTAGTAATTGGGCTCTATCAAGAGGAACTATATATATATTACTATCGCTTTCGTTGCCGGCGTTCTTTAGCATGATGGATGAGATTTAAAGGTTGAGCCAGGGAAATTGTCACGAGAATACTAACGACAGGTGGAATTTTCCTTACAAGATCTCGTGGCATAAATGCTGCAAGATAAAGTCACTCAGGGATAAGAGGCCCAGAGTAGGCGGGATGTTCTGTGATTTCCCCATCCGGAGAACGCAGACTCAAGTCGGGGGGGAAGGGGGAGTCATGGTTTTAAAAATATTGCAAGTTTTGCAAAGCATCTTGGCAGATGATGGTTTAGGGCAGGGGCGTTAAACTAAGGCCGGATACGGCCCACGGGGTGCTTAGATCTGGCCAGTGGTGGGATTCAGGCAATTTAACAACCGGTTCTCGGCCCTAATGATTTCTTCCAACAATTAGTGTGCCAAACTGCTTAGAAAGTTAGCAACTGGTTCTCTCGAAGTGGTGCGAATTGGCTGAATCCAGTTTCCAGGACTTGGCCACAGGACCGCCCTGGAAACAGTGAAGGATCGGTCCGTGGGGCCTCTGCCAGCAAAAATGGAGCTCGGGAGCCCGTTTTCGCTGGCAGAGCCCTCGGGCGACCAGAGGCGCCCCCCCCCCCGCCGACACAAGTGACGTTGAGCTGGCCACGCCCCCCCTGGCCACACCCAGGCCCACCTCCCGAAGTCAAACATCACCCTGATGCAGCCATCAATGAAATCAAGTTTGACATCCCTGATTTAGGGGCAAAATGAGAAAAATGGGATCGAATAACGGCAGGAGAAGAAAAGGCTTACGGTTTTGATGTTTCTGTTAGCTCACTTTTTTTTTTTTAAGTGAGCTCTTGAAGTGAGAATCACAGAGTTGGAAGGGACCTCGGAGGTCTTCTAGTCCAACCCCCCTGCTTAGGCAGGAAACCCTACACAAGAGATGGGTTTCAGCAGGTTCTGACCAGTTCTGACAAACTGGTAGCGGAAATTTTGAGTAGTTCGGAGAACCGGTAGTAAAAATTCTGTCTGGCCCCGCCCCCATTTTTCTCTCCCTCCTGAATCCCAGCTGATCGGGAGGAAATGGGGGTTTTACAGTATCCTTCCCCTGGACTGGGGTGGGAATGGAGATTTTACAGTATCCTTCCCCTGCCACACCCACCAAGCCATGCCACACCCATCAAGCCATGCCATGCCCACCAAGCCATGCCACGCCCACAGAACCGGTAGTAAAAAAATTTGAAACCCGTCACTGCCCTACACTACTTCAGACAAGAACTTCTCCTCCAGATGATACCTGGAAGATGCCCAGACCAATAATTGTGTCACCCGAAAACCTTTTTAACTTCATGAAAAATAATTGGAGAGATTTCCATATGTAGTTGAGAGAGGTGGAGGAAATGGCCAGAATCAGATCTCAGTTCTTGTTTCGGCTGTGCTTTTTCTGGAACTTGGTTACATTTAACCCGTTCCCCCTTCCTCCTTTCTCTCTTTCTCTCCTTCCTCCTGCCTGACGAGAAAAGATGGTTTCTCCATCTTTGAAAACTGCCTGATCTAAAATCAAAATGGTCCCAAGAGCCGCCGAAGACATTTAGTTTGTGTAGTAGAGGTTTTTCATTTCTCTCTGCAAAGATTTATTGGTGTGGGGGGTTTTTTTCGTGGTTGACACGAGAGGTGGGATAGCGGTAATGCTGTGTTTGCCAGTTCCTTTGCAGAAAGGAACTGACCAACGCAGGCACGGTGGCTCAGTGGCTAAGACGCTGAGCTTGTCGATCGAAAGGTCGGCAGTTCAGCGGTTCGAATCCCTAGTGCCGCATAATGGGGTGAGCTCCCGTGACTTGTCCCAGCTTCTGCCAACCTAGCAGTTCGAAAGCATGTAAAAAAATGCAAGTAGAAAAATAGGGACCAACTTCGGTGGGAAGGGAACAGCGTTCCATGCGCCTTTGGCGTTGAGTCATGCCGGCCACATGACCACAGAGACGTCTTCGGACAGCGCTGGCTCTTCGGCTTTGAAACAGAGATGAGCACCGCCCCCTAGAGTCGGGAACAACTAGCACATATGTGTGAGGGGAACCTTTACCTTTTAACTTTTGCAGAAATGCTTTCGTAGTCCTTAGGTGTCGTCGTGTAAGTGGGAAACAACTGATTTCTTGTTTTGCTTTCTTGCCTGATTCTCCTTCCCTTGTGCTATCCCAACTACCCTTGACTCAAGTTCTGTGAGGTTCTTGATGGATGGTTGCTACCAGCCCCGAGCAAATTTAAAAAGGGAACGGCGCCGAGACAAGAAAGGAACCAATGTTTCTGTTACTGACCTTATAAGGAGCATTTTTGGATGTTTAGATGCTCACCACAGCTTTCGGTAGAAAAGAGAAGGAGCTAAGGTTGAATTGTTGGGCTTTTGATGTCCTCCACACTTGGTTGTTTTCAGACATTCTGGCCAACGTTACTTATTTTCCTGCAGATATTTCTTCAGTTGTTGTCCTTTAGATGTTGTCCGGCAGCCGGTTCATTATCAACTAGGTAATTAAATTGTATGACCAAGGCCAGGGGTCTCCAACCTTGGCAGCTTTAAGACTTGTGGACTTCAACTCCCAGAATTCCTCAGCCAGAATTCAGCTGAGGAATTCTGGGAGTTGAAGTCCACAAGTCTTAAAGCTGCCAAGGTTGGAGACCCCTGACTGACCTAGATCATGAACCATCTGCAGGAAAGTTGTGAGGACACCCTCAACACCGGAGCTTGGCCAAGGAAAGCTCTGGAAGGAAGGAAAGGACAGCTTTGATGCCCTTCTTTCAGCTCGTTTGCACCCGGTGTTGTGAGTCTCTCTTCTTTGACATCCTGATGTTCTTGTTTCAGTACAGCTGAAGGACACGGCTTGGCATGTTACAATGGAAGGACAACACAACCATCCACATCACTTGGGAGACCAAAACTTGCTCTGCAAAGTGGCCAGCCCGGAATATCAGCATGAGACACAAGTAAGCAGCCATTTTGAATTCTCTTTTGGGTTTTGAAGGCCACCCACGTCAGCAGCTGAAACGAAAAATATACCCAGAATTAGGATTTAACTACCTATATATTTCTCTCTCTCTCTCTCTCTCTTGTTCTCTCTTCTCTCTGTCTCTCCTTTGTCTCTGTCTCTTTGTCTCTGTCTCTCTCTCTCTGTCTGTCTGTCTGTCTCTCTCTCTCTCTGTCTCTCTCTCTTTCTCTGTCTCTCTTGTCTCTCTGTCTGTCTCTGTCTTTCTCTTTCTCTCTCTCTGTCTCTCTCTCTGTCTCTGTCTCTCTCCCTGTGTCTGTGCCTCTGTCTGTCTCTCTTGTCTCTCTGTCTCTCTGTGTCTCTCTCTTTCTCTTTGTCTCTCTTTCTCTCTCTGTTTCTGTCTCTCTCTGTCTGTCTCTCTTGTCTCTGTCTCTCTCTCTGTCTCTCTCTTTATCTGTCTCTCTCTCTTTCTGTCTCTCTTTCTCTGTCTCTCTCTCTCTCCCTGTGTCTGTGCCTCTGTCTGTCTCTCTTGTCTCTCTGTCTCTCTCTGTCTCTGTCTTTCTCTCTGCCACTCTCTCTCTCTGTCTGTCTCTGTCTGTCTCTCTCTCCCTTTGTCTGTGCCTCTCTCTCTCTGTCTTTGCGTGTCTCTCCCCGTGTGTGTCTCTATGTCCCTCCCACCCTCCCCCCTAGGGAAGTATGGTCAGTTTCCTAAATTGTCTATAGCAATTCTCAATCATCCAGGCCATGGTTATGCCAAAAAGTGCTTTTCCAAAAGGCAACTGGGCTTCCTTGGTTTTTTTCCTTGAAAATGTTTCGCTTCTCATCTTAAGAAGCTTCTTCAGTTCTTGGATGAAGAACTTCTTGGATGAACTCCTTGAACTGAAGAAACTCCTTGGATGAGAAGTGAAACGTCTTCGGGTGGGGGTGGGGGGGAGCCAAGGATGTCCAGTTGCCTTTTGGAAGAAGAACCTTTGCATTCCCTAAATCAGGGGTCTCCAACTGGCGACTTTAAGACTTGTGGAGTTGAGGTCCACAAGTCTTAAAAGTTGCTAAGGTTGGAGACCCCTGTCCTAGTTTGTATTTGAACAAGAGGTCCTCCATCATTTATCACATCAACTCTATCTTGGCACCTTATATGGATAAGGCCCAACCCTGGGCCTTATCCATATAAGGCCTGTGGCCTAACCCTGTGATGTTTTCTTAGAAGAAGTTGGACTTCTCTTTTTCCACCTGCTTTCCTTCTCATTCTTGGCCAAGCTCTGTTGAGTGGCCACCATGTTTTTCTTCATTTCTCTAAGGTCAGTTCTTCTCCTCTGTGTTTCATTTGCAGCTCTTTGGTCCCTGGGTGTCATAACACGTGCAATTGTGCCTTTCTAGGCTGAAAAACACCACCACCACCATTCTTTGTCTATTTATTGATTGATTGATTGATTGAATTTCTATACCGCCCTTCTCCCAAAGGACTCAGGGCGGTGAACAGATTAAGATTTCATATACATATAAATATATTTTATAAACAGTAAATAATAAATTGAGTCAACTTGGTGTATCTACTAAGACCTTGGCATAGAATTTTGATGTTTATGCTAGCCCTGCTTGTTGAAATAGAAAGGTCTTCAGGGCACGTTGGAAAGTGTGAAGATCTGGGATTATTCGTATTCCAGGGGGTATTTTGTTCCAAAGCATAGGTTCCCCCACAGAGAAGGCCCTCTCCCTTGGAACCACCAGACAGCATTGTTTTAATGATGGTACCATGAGTAGGCCTACTCTGTGAGAGCGTATTGGTTGGTGGGAGGTTATCGGTTGCAGCAGGTGGTCTCGTAAGTACTCAGGTTCTAAGCCATGGAGCACTTTAAAGGTAAGAACCAACACCTTGAAGCGCACTCGGAAGGCCACCGGAAGCCAGTGCAGCTCGTGGAGAAGAGGTGTTACATGCGAGCACCATGTTGCTCCCATAATTACTCGCGCAGCCGCATTCTGGACCAGTTGGAGCTTCCGGGTGCACTTCAAGGGGAGCCCCATGTAGAGAGCATTGCAGTAGTCAAGTCGGGAAATGACGAGGGCTTGAGTGACTGTGCGTAATGAGTCCTGGTCTAGAAAGGGACGCAATTGGCGAATCAGGCGAACCTCATAGAAAGCTCCTCTGGCCACGGCTGTTCTATGATCTTCTAAAGACAGTTGTGCATCCAGGAGGATGCCTAAATTGCGAGCTTTCTCTGTGGGGGTCAATGACTCATCCCCAATAGTTAGTAATGGGACTAACTGGCTGTACCGGGACGCCGGTAGCCACAGCCACTCAGTCTTGGAAGGGTTGAGTCGGAGCCTGTTTCTCCCCATCCAGACCCGTACGGCCTCAAGGCACCGGGACATCACTTCAAGGGCATCATTGAAGTGGTTTGTGGTACAGCTGAGTGTCATCAGCGTACAGATGACATCGCACCCCAAAACCACGGATGATCTCCCCCAACGGCTTCTATTGATTGATGGGTGACATGCCATTTGTTGTCTATAGCTGAATTATTCATTGACCCCAAAGAAGAAGCCCCGGTGTTAGTTTTCCTTTCAGAGTGTGAATTGGTCGGCCCGTTGGTGCTGAGATGTGCAAGGACCATGTACACCCATTGAGGGTTTGTGGCTGATCCACTTGGGCTCAGCTATGGAATTTGCACCAACAATCAGTTGCCTGTAAATGCGGGGGGGGGGGAGGGGTTCGGTGCCCAGCCCCCTTCTCTAATGCAGCAATTTGTCTTATTAAGTCGTTTAATAGTAATTGATCTCCTTGAATTAGCCGAGTTACGTTTTGAGCAATTAGGGTTAATTACAGTCTCATTTGGCAGAATGGAAGCCGTGTAATTATTCCATGAAACGAGATTAGGATGTGTTCTTACACAACAGACACACACATGGCGTTGAAGAGGGCATGCTGTTATTTGTAATAACATGGTTAAGGGTAATTATCGGTTGATAATTCTGGCTTCTCCGTTGGCTTCTCTCTTATTGTCAGCCTCTCTCTCCCTCTCTCTCTCTCTCTCTCTCTCTCCCTCCCTCCCTCTCTCCCTCCCTCCCTCCCTCTCTAGATAGATAGATAGATAGATAGATACTCTTATTGTGAGCCCTGTCTCTCTGTCTCTGTCTCTGCCTCTCTCTCTCCCCCTCTCACTTTCTGTCTTGTCTCTGTCTCTCTCTCTGTCTCTGTCTCTCTCTCTCTCTCTCCCCTTCTCTCTATAGATAGATAGATAGATAGATACTCTTATTGTGAGCCCTGTCTCTCTATCTCTGTCTCTGCATCTCTCTCTCTCTCTCTCCCTCTCACTTCTCTCTCTCTCTCTCTCTCTCTCTCTCTCTCTCTCTCTGTCTCTCTCTCTTTCCCCATTCTCTATAGATAGATAGATAGATAGATAGATACTCTTATTGTGAGCCCTGTCTCTCTGTCTCTGTCTCTGCCTCTCTCTCTCCCTCTCACTTTCTGTCTCTGTCTCTCTCTGTTTCTCTGTCTCTCTCTCTCTCTCTCTCTCCCTCTCTCTCTAGATAGATAGATAGATAGATACACTTATTGTGAGCCCTGCCTCTCTGTCTCTCTGTCTGTCTCTCTCTGTCTCTGTCTCTCTCTCTCTCTCTATATATATATATATATATAGGCAAGTTTTGGTGTATTCAGATCTTTTCCCGTGTAAGATTGAGAGTATCTTGGCGACGTTTCGACGAGATCTCACTCGTCATCTTCAGACTGGTGTCTTTGGCTTCATGCTTGTGTGAGCCTGAAGATGATGAGGGAGACCTCGTCGAAACGTCACCAAGATGCTCTCAATCTTACACGAGAAAAGACCCGAACACACCAAAACTTGCATACCTCTACCCGTGAAAATCTACAAAAACAAATATATTATATATCAATGGGACTTGGTGGCTCAGTGGCTAAGACACTGAGCTTGTCGATTGAAAGGTCGGCAGTTCAGCGGTTCGAATCCCTGGTGCCACGTCACGGGCTGAGCTCCCGTGACTTGTCCCAGCTTTTGCCAACCTAGCAGTTCGAAAGCAGGTAAAAAATGCAAGTAGAAAAATAGGGACCACCTTTGGTGGGAAGTTAACCATGTTCCGTGTGCCTTTGGCATTGAGTCATGCCGGCCACATGACCACGGAAACGTCTTTGGACAGCGCTGGCTCTTCGGCTTTGAAACGGAGATGAGCACCGCCCCCTAGAGTCGGGAACGACTAGCACGTATGTGCGAGGGGAACCTTTATCTATAGTTATACATACATACATACAGAATGAAATTTTGGCTGCTCTCCTCCTGGGTTAAATCTGCACCTCTTAGAGTTGTGAAAGGAAGGCAGCGAGAATAATCGAAATGTTGGAATGGGTTTTTTAAAGGAATTTTTGCAAAGCAGCGAGCGAGTCTTTAGGAAGGAGAAAAAAAGTGTTAATTGAGGAAAGAAGACGATGGATTTGACAGTGGATGGAGTCAGGAATGCTAAACACCACTTTCCCAGCCACCAAAGTTGATTCCGGTTATAAATCTTGGAAAAATTTGCAGGGTGTCACCAAGTTTGTTTTGAGTTTTTAGTTCAAGTCTCAGTTTTTGGACAACGTGTTCCCAGATTTCAAAGGAGGATTAATAACTGCACCTTCCTCCTTTCCTGTTTATGTATAACGAGCCTATTCTTCGTGACAGACAGGACTTTCTAATTAGAGAAAATGAGGACGTAACTATATATGGAGCTGGTATATAATTGCTGCCAATGACATTTCTTACCAGCCCTACAATGGTGTAGGATGGTCGAAATTTTATTGGCTGCCAATAACTCAAAGGAGAAACTTTAATCTGCGTTTTATTTGTTTTGCTGCAAAAAAGAAAAAAAAAAGATTTAGATTTGTTTCTTTTAGCGTATTTTTTAAGGGCTTGCAATTAATCTCCCAAATTGATTTTGGTTAACGTTGGCTTAAGTTAGATTTATACCAGTAAGGCAATAAAACTGACTTTTGAAGGATTCCTGGTTCCCCAGAGATATGTTCAGATAAACTTTCAATGTAAACATCTTAAAGTTTAAAAAAAAAAACATTTAAATTTATACTCCGGTATATTTCGCTCTTGAAAAATGCTGTAATTTCAAGTGAAATGATGATATGTGGGCATTTATGGCAGTAAATCCTTCTGTTTCTTTTTTCTTTTTTAATTTGTCTCCATCTGTTGATTGTTTTGGTGCCTCCGGAAATCAGGGGTGCCCCATCACTTTTTTAAAAATTTGATTTATATGCCGCCCTTCTCCGGAGACTCAGGACGGCTTACAATGCGTTAAGCAATAGCCTTCATACTTTTGTATATTTTATACAAAGTCAGCTTATTGCCCCCACAAACTGGGTCCTCATTTTATCTACCTTAGAAAGGATGGAAGGCTGAGTCAACCTTGAGCCTGGTGAGATTCGAACTTACAGTAATTGCAGACAGCTGCTTTTTAATCACAATGCATTAGTCTGCTGACTTATCCAGGCTCCTGGAGGTTTTTAAGAAGGGACTGGGCAGTCACTTGTCTGAAATGGCATGAGTCAGTGTTGGTGAACTTTTTCAGCACTGAGTGCCAAAATGGGAGCTCGTATGCGCGTGGGTGGGAGCACTGAATACCAGAAAAGCAGCTCCGTGGCATGCATGTACACACTGGGAAGTTGAACTTCCGGTTTCTGGCGGGCGCATTCGCACCAGTCACCTGGTCTTCCTGTTTCTGGCATGCATGCGCGCGAGAAGACTAGCTGGCTGGCATGCATACATGCTCTGGAAACCAAAAGGCTGAGCTTCCTGGCACATGGGGCTACATGGAGCTTCCCTTGGGGTGCACTCGGAGACTTCAGATGGTCCAGAATGCGGCCGCGCGGGTGATTATGGGAGCAACCTGGCGCTCCCATGTAACACCTCTCCTGCGCGAGCTGCACTGGCTTCCGGTGGTCTTCCGGGTGTGCTTCAAGTGTTGGTCGTCACCTTTTAAGCGCTCCATGGCGTAGGGCCAGGGTATTTGCGAGACCGCCTGCTGCTACCGATAACCTCCCACCGGCCAATACGCTCACACAGAGAGGGCCTCCTCAGGGTGCCTTCGGCCAAACAATGTCGGCTGACGGCATACAAGCTTAATTAATAAATAAATAATAAGTAAATAAAAAGACTTATGACTGCCTTTCACTTAACCAATGCAACGGTTGACTTAACAACCGTTGAACAAGAAAAGTTGTAAAATGGAGCCACTTAGCTAACATTTCACTTGGCTTTATAGGTGATAACCAGCACCTTGAATCTCACCCGGAGGGCAACTGGGAGCCAATGCAGGTCGCGCAGGAGGGGTGTAACATGAGAGTGTCGGGACACTCCCATCACAACCCGCGCGGCCGCATTCTGCACCAGCTGAAGCTACCGAGTGGCCTTCAAGGGCAGCCCCATGTAGAGAGCATTGCAGTAGTCAAGACGGGAGGTCACGAGCTTTTTCTCCGTGTCATCGTAACTTTGAACGGTCACGAAATGAAGACTACCTGTATTTCCCCACAGATAATGTTCAGATAATCATGGTTTGATAGACCTCGATGAATGGCGTGTGGAACTCATGAGATGTACGCTGGTGTGTATGTTGCTGTTTGTTGTGGAATATTCGGCTAAAGAAGGTTTGAAGGACAACGTTTTTGTACTTGGTGGGCCTCCCAGGGCCTCCCCCCACCCCTGAGGCATCCATGCTCCATTTAATGACCCGTGCAGTCGCTTAACGACTGCACTGAGCTGAACAGAGCTGGAGATCGTTAAGCGAGGCGATCACCTGTGGATCCCTTGCTTAACAATCGTCCTGATTGTAATGAGGAGGCTCCATTACGGTCGTAACTTGAGAAGTATCTTTAATCTCAGTTACTCCAGAGGGTGAATAATAAAGTCGGCTTTGCTTTGAGTAGCGTAGGGGAGTAATGCCTCCTACAAAGGCAGCATTTAAGATCCAGCTGCTGCAATTACTGGCGAGTTCAATCCCAGGCAGGCTCAAGGTCGACTCAGCCTTCCATCCTTTCTAAGGTGGGTAAATTGAGGACCCAGTTTGTGGGGGCAATAAGCTGACTTTGTATAAAATATACAAAAGTATGAAGGTTATTGCTTAACGCATTGTAAGCTGCCCTGAGTCTCCGGAGAAGGGCGGCATATAAATCAAATTAAAAAATCAAATTTGGAGCCTTCCAAAGTATGTTTATCCAGAGCAAACCATGGTCTCCATCCTAATCACCAAATTGACCTCACACAATGACTTCCCCTTGGCGTGTCCCACATAAAATATGCACGAATTTAATCCCGTCCGTTGCTGTTTTTCCCCCCTCTCTCAAGCAGAGACACCTCTATCGCTGCACTTTAGCGGATTTTCAGATTGAGAAGAAAATTGGGCGAGGACAATTCAGCGAGGTCTACCGAGCGACTTGTCTTCTGGACAGAAAACCAGTGGCATTAAAAAAAGTACAGGTAAGAGATGTGGAGATTCTCAGAAGTCATCCAGGTCATGGTTATTCCAAAGGTTGGGGGTTTTTTTCCCTTCAAAAGGCAACCGGACTTTGTTTTTCCTTGAAGAGGTTTCGCTCCTCCTTGGAGAAGCTTCTTCACTTCCGATTGAATATAAAGCCATCCGTTCCCACCATTCAGTCAGAACCGAAGAAGCTTCACGGAAGAGAAGCAAAACCTCTTCAAAGAAAAACAAAGTCCGGTTGCCGATTATGTGACCACAGGACGCTGCGATAGTCATAAGTACGGGGACCAGTCCTAAGTCACTTTTCCCAGCACTGTAGTCATTTCAAACAGCCGTTGAACAAATCATTGCAAATCCAGTAGAGGCCTACCTTGAGAGTGGTACATCCACTTCCGTTATAAAAATATAATCAGCTGAGCTCCAAAAATGGATTTTAAGAGCCTTTAAGAGCATTAAGAGCCTTTTTTTAAAAAAAATTGATTTATATGCCGCCCTTCTCCGGAGACTCAGGATGGCTCACAATGCGTTAAGCAATAACCTTCATACTTTTGTATATTTTTACAAAGTCAGCTTATTGCCCCCACAAACTGGGTCCTCAATTTACCCACCTTAGAAAGGATGGAAGGCTGAGTCGACCTTGAGCCTGGTGAGATTCGAACTTACAATAATTGCAGGCAGCTGAATGTTCTTCTTTCTTTCTTTTTCTTTCTTTCTTTCTTTCTTTCTTTCTTTCTTTCTTTCTTTCTTTCCTTCCTTCCTTCCTTCCTTCCTTCCTTCCTTCCTTCCTTCCTTCCTTCCTTCCTTCCTTCCTTCCTTCCTTTTTTAAATTTGATTTATATGCCGCCCTTCTCCGGAGACTCAGGGCGGCTTACAATGCGTTAAGCAATAGCCTTCATACTTTTGTATATTTTATACAAAGTCAGCTTATTGCCCCCACAAACTGGGTCCTCAGTTTACCTACCTTAGAAAGGATAGAAGGCTGAGTCAACCTCGAGCCTGGTGAGATTCGAACTGGTGTAATGGCAGACAGCTGGAGTTAAATTACAATGCATTAGTCTGCCGAGCTATCCAGGCTCCCTAATTGTTTTCCAATTAGAACGTGTGACATGCAGAAGAAAACAATTTTGTCAACAGAAAACCATCGTAACGTGATAAAGCCCGCTAGGTTTTTTATTTGTAAATGTTTTGTTTAGTACATTCAGCATATTCTCGAAATTTGCATTCCAGTTAACGGACGGCAGTTGCTTTGGATTTTTTTGCGTTTTTTGCTTTTTCGGGATGAAAACTTGAGAAGTTAATGAACTGAGTGCCGTTCTTTGTATTGGTAGCTAGGTTTTTTGGGGATTTTTTGCTTTATATGCGGGTGTTATTTCAGCCTGTAAGAATCGTGAGGAGTGGGGTACAGGCAGGTTTGAAAAGGGAAGGGGGTTAAATGGGTGGGATTCAAAAATTTTAGTTCTCTGCCCAGTTGCTTGGGTGACATGGTAGCTGTGGCCTACTTAGCCTCCGGCACCACAGCCGGGGAAGAGCATTTTTGCCCTCCCCAGGCACCAGAGGCTTTTCTTGAGCCTCCTGGAAGATGAAAACAGGCCCATTTCCAGAGTTCTGGAACTTCCGAGAGGCCCGTTTTTCACCCTCCCAGAGCCTCCACGTGGGCCCTGCACTTACCTGGCATCCAAAACGGGCCACATGGAGACTCCTGTGACGGACAGGGCTGGGTTGACAGGGCCCTGTCAACCCAGCCCGTCCTTGCAACTCACAGTTCGGAGAACCGGATGTAAAATTAGCATCCGATTCTGACTGAATCCCACCCCTGGGGTTAGAGCTTTTTGAGAATTGTAAGAGACTCGTTTCGTCTTCGTCTTTAAACGTGCAACCTTTTTTTCCCTCCCCCCCCCCCCCTCTTTCTGAAGATATTTGAGATGATGGACGCAAAGGCCAGACAAGATTGCATTAAAGAAATAGATCTTTTGAAGGTAAGGATCCCTCCGAAATTGATCGCTTATTGAAACGGAGATGGGTTTATTTTGCACGATTACCTGGGACAGTGGAGGAGGTCCAGCAATTTTTGATTGCTTTCTGCGGTCATCTTTTTTTTTTTTTAAATTTGATTTATATGCCGCCCTTCTCCGGAGACTCAGGGCGGCTTACAATGCGTTAAGCAATAGCCTTCATACTTTTGTATATTTTATACAAAGTCAGCTTATTGCCCCCACAAATTGACCTACCTTAGAAAGGATGGGAGGCTGAGTCGACCTTGAGCCTGGCTAGGATTGAACTCACAGAATTACAGGCAACTGGATGTTAATTGCTGCCTTTAGTAGGAGGCATTAGCCCCCTACGCTACTCAGGCTCCTTTGACGTCATGTCTGTTTGTGAAGCCCTTGCAAAAATAAACGGCGGACATTGATAACTTACTGTATTTTTGCTCCGGTAGACTTTGGCAAAAGATTCCTGCTGATTCCTTACATGATTTGGGAGCTAATTTCAGGATGGTAAAAGAAATCAAGACCCCTTAGTAAAAAACTGTCCCGATCGCTTCTAAATTCTGGTTTAGAGGCAGTCAAGAATACATTCTGCTCCTCGATCATCTATTGTTGCAAAAGTTGTTCGGTTGTTTTTATCCGATGGCTCAGGGCAGAAATCTCACCGGAAAGTGAGGTCCACTGAGATCTATCTCAAGGAAAGCACGCACGCACACCTCTTTTGTCGGTGTTTGGGCTAGGACAGCGTTGGTGAACCTTTTCGGCACCGAGTGCGTGCATGGGTGCCGGAAACTGGAAAAGCAGCTGTCCAGTGTGCATTCGGGGCACCGGGAAGATGATCTTCCAGTTTGCAGTGCACGCATGCGCGCTGGCCATCTGGGCTCCCAGTTTCTGGTGTGCATGCACACTTGAAGACCAGCTGGCCAGTGTCAGAGCGGCAATCAGCCCCGTTACTTTGCGAGGGGTAATTGCCCTCATTTTGAGTTGGATCGTGACATTCTCCTTGTGTATACTTTGATCAATAAAACCGGAATACATCTTCTAATTAAGCTCATATTTATTGGAGGGAAAATAAAGACATCTCACTCATCGAAATTAGTTACATTTCTGGCAAAGAATCCCCAGCCATTAACTTCCCTGGCTGGAGAACAAAGGAAAGTTTTTTAGAAAAAAAAAAGAAAGAATGCAGGACATGCGCAGTAGATACTGATAAGTAACTTGGCAAACTACGGTAAGTCTGACGGTTCAGAAATAATAGCTCTGCTGGTAAATATAAAAACACAGTGACAGCCGGTGCGCATGTGTGCACCAGAAAGATGATCTTCCAGTTTCTGACACATGCATGCACATGTGAAGACCAAAAGACCAGGTGGCCAGTCCGCATGCACACGCTGGGAACTAGATCATCTTCGTGGTGCATGCATGCGAATCAGGCGGCTGCTCTTCCAGTTTCCTGCTCTCCTGCTCATGTGAAAACCAGCTGGCTGGCCCGCCGGAACCCGGAAGAGAAACGGGCGACGGCTTGCATGCCTGGAGAGATGGCTTTGCATGCCACTTCCGGCACGTGTCGGAAGTGCCATCCGACTATCCGGCTAGGATAACTGTAGCTCCTTTTTCTCCCCACTGGAAGCTGAAACAGACCCATGTCTATGGAGATCCTAAGCCCTTCAGGTTAGTTAGTTAGTTAGTTAGTTAGTTAGTTAGTTAGTTAGTTAGGACTCAGGGCGGTGAACAGTTAAAATAACATACATATAATATGAATATAAGATAATTAAGCCAGTTTGGCTCATCAGTTAAGAATCTACAGCATAAAGATTTAAAAAATTAGAAGAGATTTATGCCAGACCGGCTCGGTGAAAAAGAAAGGTCTTAAGTGCACGACGGAAAGTCCGAAGATCTGGGATCATTCGTATCCCTGGGGGTAACCTGTTCCAACCTGTTATGGTGCTTTTTCAAGAGGCAGCTTTGTTTTTCCCTGAAGACGTTTCGAGAAGCGAGTAAGCTGAAGAAGCTTCTCGGAAGAGGAGCGAAATCTTTTCAAATGAAAACCAGAAAGTCCCGTTGCCTCTTGGGGGGCGGGGGAAAGCAGCTTTGGGAGAAACAGACCCGTAGCTTCCCTACTAGAGAATGTTTTTTTTTTCCAACAAATTTTATTTCATTATCGACATGCAAACATAGACGTGTATAAACAAATAGCCAATCATCAAATTATAACTTCTAATACATCAAGACCTAAACAAGTTTTTTTTAATTCCCCCCCTCCTCCCCCCTCCTACTCCTACTCCAACCCCCACTCCCCACCCCCAGACTTCCCAGAGTAAATACAGGGTAAAACATTTATTAAACCTAGAAAAAAAAAAGAGCCTGAGTAGCGTAGAGGGGGGGGGGGTAATGCCTCCTACAAAGGCAGCATTTAAGAACCAGCTGCCTGCAATTACTGCGAGTTCAATTCTAACCAGGTTCAAGGTTGACTCAGCCTTCCATCCTTTCTAAGGTGGGTAAATTGAGGACCCAGTTTGTTGGGGGCAATAAGCTGACTTTGTATAAATATACCAAAGTATGAAGGCTATTGCTTAACACATTGTAAGCCGCCCTGAGTCTCCGGAGAAGGGCGGCATATAAATCAAAATGAAAAATAAATAAATAAATAAATTTTTTTTAAAAAAACACCACACACTATCTCTAAATTTGTCTTCCTCTTGCACTTTAACTCCCCTAATTCATATCTAAATATAATTGTTCTTGCTTGAAGGTAGTTAGTCCCGCTTGATTCTTATCCGTTCTTCAAAAATGCACAGATCTTCTTTACTCCAATCAAACCTACTAACAGTTAACCATCGCATCTCCCACCCTTACATATGTTACCACAGTAAAAAATTATATACTTCAATTAGTCTCCAATAAAGTATACTATAAAAAACCCCATACTTTAAAAAGTTTTGATAATATCCTTCTTGAAACCCTTGAGTTTATATTGAGAGATCTATACTGACCTTAATTTTAACATCCACACCTACTAGAGAATGTTGTGTCCCGCCAGCGGTCAGCAGATCTGGCAGCAGATTCGGACAGTGAGGAGGCTGGGGAGGAACATGGGCCAGTCCTGGAGTCTGGGGAGGGCTCTGATGAGGGCTCTGCATCAGAGGCAGAGAGGGGGCCAGGGCCGTCTGAGAGTTATCAGCTGCCTTCGGAGTCAGATATCAGTGAGGCAGATGAACAGCTGGAGCCTGTTCCCAGTGTGCGCATGCGGAGAGTTGCCAGATGAAGGGAACAGCTAAAGAACAAGGGCCGACTTGGGAGTAAGGCCACAGGTGAACGATGAACGGCCCCTCCCAGAGGGAATAAAAGAGGAGTGGAGTTTGCAGGAGACGATTAGTTCATTCCTGTATTTTTGGTGTCTGAAAGATATCGGCCTGGCCACTCTCCAAGCCTGATAAAGATCAGTAATTGTGAAATATTTTAAAAGACTGTGGGAGAGGAAAGACTTTGCTGGAGAGGAATTCACTGTAAATTAAATAAAAGGGGTTTATCGGGACGAGGACTCAGCTTCGTGCTGCTGGGGAAGCCTAGGCCAGAACAGAGAAGAGATTGCTTACTTCATGCTGTTCTCTGAGCTTGATGGGTTCTCCTGCAGATGTGTGGTGACCAAACTTAGACCACCTCATCCACGCGCCGCAGGAAAACCCACCAAGCTTGGAGCACCTCAGGACCCCAAACGCCTTGCAGTGGTCCTGAACTGGTGAGTCCTTCCTTTTCCAAAAAGGAAAGAATGGCCCACGGAGGAGGCCGCTTCCAAGCTGGTTTTCCGAGAGAGGCACTAAGTGGAAGGTGACGGGAAAGCGAAGGTTGCCAGATCAAAAGACGGGGATGGTGAGCTGCAGCGTGACGGTGCTAATTTTCCGCCCAAGAAAGCTGCAGGGGGAAAGGCTTCCCCAGATGGTAGGGGATGGAGCCCATCCAAGATGTCCAGACCAGTTAGGATCAAGGGGTGGGTGAAACCGGGAGCGCTCGGGGTGACGAGGGAATCAAGATCTTCCCACCCGTGTAAGATGCCTGAAGGCAGCTACAGATCTTCCCGTGTCAACCTCACCAGGAAACCAGATGTTAAGTTGTGAATATTGCATTAGCCGGGCTGTGAAGAGAAAAATGTACGGAGATGATACGGGGATAATTAGCACTTTCCTCTCCAATGCCTTGTACACTTTCTAATGCGGGGGGTTTTTTTTGTTTTTTTTTCCTTCCTCTCTCCACTTTTGGATTTAATTAAGGCCTCTGCATATCTGAACGACATCCTCGTTTGGCCAAAGTTAAGACTTTGACCTAGATCTCTGTAAAATGAACATCTGTTTGCCTCCGGTCCAGCAGGTTCGGACCAGTTCTCCCGAACTGGTAGCGGAAATCACGGGTGGGCCTGCCATCTATAGATGCCCATCTATGCCATCCTATTTAGGTGGAAGGCAGGTGTGTGTGGGAACCGGGCATGCATGCTTACAAAGGAAGCATACGCACATGCGGTGAACCGGTAATAACATAATGCGAAATCCACCGCTGATCTGGTCCCTATATTTATGAAATTGATACCAATAGACCATGAGAATATTGATAGCTCAGGGTTGAATTGTGGGGTTCTTTAGTGTTCTCTGAGCTTGGTGATTTTCTTCCAAACGTTTCACGACCCAACTACTGTATTTTTCGGAGTATAAGACGCACCTTTCCCCCCTCCCTAAAAGGGGGTGAAAATTTAGGTGCGTCTTATACACTGAATTCCTGCCTCCAGAGGGCCTCCTGAGCCTGGGAAGGCTGTTTTCACCCTCCCAGAGGCTCGAAAAAAGCCTCCGGAGCCTGGGGAGGGCAAAAATGCCCTCGCCACCATGGTGCAGGAGGCTGACTAGGCCACACTCACCCAGCAACCTGGCAGAGACACCCTTGCTAAAAATTTTGAAGCCCATTCCTGGGATCAATTAGGTGGTTTGTCCTTCGTGTAGCCAAAACGGTACCAGTTTGGCCTCAAGGAAGGAAGCCACGAACCCGTCTATCCAAGTTAGACGCCCATTTAACCCATTTGAAGATCCAGTGAGAAGACCTCCGGAGTTGCCTCAGAAGATCTTTCTCAATCGGACGGGGTCCTTTTTTCAGTTGGCCTCTTTCTGCGCCTCACCCAATTTCGTTAGAAAGCATTAGAGAGCGTCATTTCTGCCGGTCAAACCCTGACAAGAGCTGTTGCTCGACCCGCACCGGGAAGTCATATTCTGTTACAAATGTTCCTCGGGACCCATTAGTAAATTCTCCCCATGGGGCATTTCTTTCAAATCCATCCCGAGTTTTCGAAAGAGCATCCCGATCAAATCTGACAGATTATCTGACCAAGATGTACGTAAATTCCTCTTCCGAGGGCCCAAGCCACATCGGAGCAAAAGCTCCTCGCGTCAAAGGCGGGAAGCCATTTTTTAACGATGTGTGGTAGGTCAGCACTTTTCTGATAATTTGATGCAGGTGCCAAGAGTTTTCCCATCGGGTTCTCAGAGGGCAAGGCTATTCGAGGTTTTTACTCGGTGGATGGCTGGATCTGTTGCATCAGCAACTGGGCTGCTCGCTCTCTGGAGCTCCCGCGCAGCTAATAGCTTGTCAAATCAATAACTCCGTCGTCTCACTCATAATTGAAGGGCCCCCTTGGCCAAAAGCACACCTGTATGCAGATTTTGCAGGCATGAAGCAACCTCTTGCGATGCTCCTCTGAGCCAGAGATGAAGGACAGAGAGGCGTAACTCCCACCAAAGCTTTCAAGCACATTCTACGTATTCAAGATGGCCGACTTACGAGCAGGCTTTGAGGCCTTCTGGAATGATGGTGGAAACGTCGCAGGAGAAGTGAAGGATCAAAATCAGAATAATCCTGAAAGGGTTGTTGAGGTCTTCTAGTCCAGCCTCCTAGTCAAGCAGGAGACCCTCTGCCATTTCAGACAAGTGACTGTCCAGTCTCTTCTTAAAAACCTCCAGTGATGGAGCACCCACGATTTCTGGTGGCCAGCTGTTCCACTGATTAATTGTCTTCACTGTTAGGAGGTTTCTCCTTAGTTCCAAGTTGCCTCTCTCCTTGATTAGTTTCCATCCATTCTTTCTTCTCCTGCCTTTTGGTACTTTGGAGAATAGGTTGAGCCCTGCTCTTCGTTGTGGCAGCCCCTGAAATACTGGAATACTGCTATCATGTCATCCCCCTAGTCCTTATTTTCTCTAGACTAGCCAAACCCAAATCCTGCACCCGTTCTTCATACTTTTTCGTCTCCAGGCTTTTAATCAGAAGTTCAGAAGCTCAAATCCCAAGCAGCCTGCAGCTGCTTCTTGATGTTAATCCAGTGGACAGATCATTCATCACAATAGCACTTAGATTTATATACCGCTTTACAGCCCTCTCTAAGTGGTTTACAGAGCCAGCCTCTTGCCCCCAACAATCTGGGTCCTCGTTTTACTCACCTCGGAAGGACGGAAGGACGAGTTAACCTTGAGCCGGTCAGGATCGAACTCCTGGCAGTGGGCAGAGTTAACCGGCAATACTGCATTTTAATCACTGTGCCACTGTGGCTCTTAGAAAGAGATGATAGATAGATAGATAGATAGATAGATAGATAGATAGATAGATAGATAGATAGATAGATAGATAGATAGATAGATAGATGATAGATAGATGATAGATAGATAGATAGACAGATAGACAGATAGATATAGAGATAGGTAGGTAGGTGGGTAGGTAGGTAGGTAGGTATGGAGATAGATATAGATAGGTAGGTAGGTAGGTAGGTAGGTATAGAGATAGATATAGATAGATAGAAAGATAGATATAGAGATAGGTAGGTAGGTAGATAGTTAGAGATATAGATAGATGATAGATAGATAGATAGATAGATAGATAGATAGATAGATAGACAGACAGAACGAGCTCAAGCACTTATATATCGCTTCACAGTGCTTTTACAGCCCTCTCTAAGCGGTTTACAGAGTCAGCCTTTTGCCCCCAAGAATCTGGGTCCTCATTTTACCCACCTCGGAAGGACAAGTCAACCTTGAGCCCGGTGAGATTCCCACCGCCAAACTGCAGGCAGCCGGCAGTCAGCAGAAGTAGCCTGCAATACTGCACTCTTAACCGCTGCGCCACCGTGGCTCATAATACTTTTCTGCTCTTAGCCTCATTTGCAAGATTTAGTCCACAGACCCAAAGCCACCTCATTTTTTTTGGTGGGTTTTAATCTAAGTCCATCCTTTGTGGCTTCCAGGTGCTTGAACCACATTGCCTACCAAGATGTAGAGATGAGGTGTCACCAGCCCATGGCTGATACTAGATTTCATGCTCTTCCCAGCATGGAAGTGGAGATGGCCACAAGTTTGTTCCAATTGGTTATGTCTAGTCTGATGAAAAGAAGGACTGGGGGAGACATCATAGCAGTGTTCCAATATTTGAGGGGCTGCCCCAAAGAAGAGGGAGTCAAGCTCTTCTCCAAAGCACCTGAGGGCAGGACAAGAAGCAACGGGTGGAAACTCATCAAGGAGAGAAGCAACTTAGAACTCAGGAGAAACTTCCTGTCAGTGAGAACAATCAATCATTGGAACAGCTTTGTCTCCAGAAATTGTGGGTGCCCCATCACTGGAGGCTTTCTAGAAGAGATTGGACAGCCTGAAGTCGAATATGGTCCCCTTGGAGTTGGACTAGAAGACCTCCAAGCTCCCTTCCAACGTCTGTTACGCTTTTGTCTTTTTCCGCAATTCCTGCTCGGCAGCGTGACACTTCTAATTTTAGGAACCAGAGGGACAAAATGGCATCAGAACATGAACTCTCTCTCTCTCTCTCTGAGGCTGAAGCCCTTCCGTAAGCAGATGTCTCCATTGAAGAGGTGCCGAAGCCTCGGAGGATACAGAGAGCCAGGAAAAAAGAAGGGGGAAGCCGTAATGTAGCTGTAATCGACAGCTTGCCTATAAGCATTCCGGTTTTTATTTAGTGTCTGCCTTTATTTTTGAAGGCTTCTCCACGAGCGCATTCTTTGCATACAAATCAGACATTCCAGGTCGTCCGACTTTTAGGCGGCATTAAAAAATAAAATAAAATAAGGCAATTGATTGCCTAAGCTGGAGTCTGGTGGGCTTCTCTGCACTTAAGATGGGGCTCATGCAAAGGTCCTGCTTCCTTCGCTTCTAAGGCTGGGTAGGGGGAAGGGGTACACAGATTTGGGCCCCTTATTTATCCTTGGAGATGTTAGTAGAACAGATAAAGAGCAGCTGAGGGCTCTTGGATCAGGCCGGTGGCGTTTGGGACAACAGCGAAAACATGGTGGTGTAGCTCAGCTGGGCATGGGGTGGGCAGGGATTTTTGCTACTGGTTCTCCGAACCATCTATCCCCATCGCTACCGGATCGGGCGATCCAGTCCGAACTGGGAGCATTTCACCCCTGCCAGATTTCTATCCCCAAGGCACTCCGAGGCAGTGAACAGAGAAATGCAGAAGAGCAGAAAATAATAGCGTCACCGTCCTGACGGACAAGCCCCCAACCAAAGTAAACACACTCGAGGCCTGCCAATGTCTCAGTGCAAAACTTCATTGAGTACATCGTTTCGGCACCACTGAAGGCAAAACCAGCTCTAACTAATTCCTGCGCAAATCCATATACTTACAATATAGAATTCAGGGGTGAAATCCAGCAGGTTCTGACAGGTTCTGGAGAACCGGTAGCGGAAATTTTGAGCAGTTCAGAGAACTGGCAAATACCACCTCTGGCTGGCCCCAGAGTGGGGTGGGAATGGAGATTTTGCAATATCCTTTGCCCAGGAGTGGGGATGGAATGTGGATTTTGCAGTATCCTTCCCCTGCTACACCCACCAAATCACGCCCAAGGAACTGATGCTAAAAAAAATTGGATTTCACCACTGATAGAATTTCCCCGCCCCCCATTAGTGCAGGTCACATTTTCTGATTGAGTGTTATTGTATTGTTATGAGAAAAAGTCTCTGGTTTTGGCCCACACCTGCAGATGTGTCCTTGGCTCTCATGGTTCCTCCTTTGAAGTCTGAAGCCTGCATTCCTTCTCACCCTTCCCTACCCCCTTTGTCCTTTGGGAAGTCAAGAAGTGATAATGGTTGCAACAGCAGCAATAATAATAATAATAATAATAATAATAATAATAATAATAATAATAATAATATCATAGTCAGCCAGATATTCAGGCTGGGTTTGGCATTTTTGTCTACCTCTCAAGTCCTTAGGAAGGACCTGGGATAGGCAAATCTGGATATTTCACGGTGTTACAGGTATCATCGCAGGATGGAAGCTGTTCCGAGTAAAACCACCTTTTGCAATTGACCGATGGAGAATTTGTCAATGCCAATGATGTTCAAGTAGTGCTCCAGTTGTTCCAACTCCAGTTGGAATTGCACCCAAGGAACTATTTATTTATTTATTTATTTATTTATTTATTTATTATTTAAATTTTTATACTGCCTTTCTCCCAAGGGACTCAGGGCGGTGCACAGCCATAGTAAAACCACATGTATCACAAAATTTAAGAACAGTTTATTAATAATGGTACTATCCTTGCTTGTCTTTGCCACAGTCGTTCTATTTCGATTTGTAGGCCTTTGTATTTTGTAATCTTCTCCAGTTCTTTCTCTTTTATTCTGCTGTCTCCAGGCACTGCCACATCCACTCTCCAAACTTTTTTTTTTTTGTCTTCCTTATTGACAGTTGTTAAGTCCAGGATGTTTTGTGGCAGGTGCTCGTCTGTTTCAATTCTGAAATCCCAGAGCAGTTGAACTTCTACATTTTCTATGACTGTCTCTGTTTTATGGTCCCACCAGTTCTTGCTTGCAGGCAAATGATATTTCTTGCAAGTCTTCCAATGCGCCATTGTTGCTACTTTTGTCATGCCGCTGCTCGTAGTCAAGTCTGGTTGATCTTGCAGCAAGCATTTTGGTCTATTGAGTCTTTACCAAGGATCTGAGATTATTACTAGTATTACAGTGGTGGGATTCAAATAATTTAACAACCGGTTCTCTGACCTAATGACCGGCTGGGTGGGCGTGGCCATGGCGGGCATGACAGGCAGCACTCAGCTTCCTGCACTCCCCTGGGAGCAAAAACGGGCCGTGGGGAGGGGGCAGTGCACCCATGCTCCATTTTGGGCCTAGTAGGCCTCTCTGCAGCCTCCTAGGAGCAAAAACAGGCTGCAGGGGGGCCGCACCACCTCCCCGTGCCCTGCTTTGGACCTAGTAGGCCTTCCTGCACTTATCTGGGAGCCAAATGGGGACTCCTGGAAAGGGGCGGAGCCAGCCAGCAATTTAACAACCGCTTCACCCGAACCAGCTGAATCCCACCACTGTAGTATTAGTAATAAATTATTTGCCTTTCCAAGACCTGGCTGGAGAGGTTGGTTTTGATCCAGCAATTCAGTGGTTGAAGGAAAGCAATGCAGAACGTTTATTGTTGGGGTAGATGAAGGCCCATTGATATGTTCTGCATAGGAGGACCCTATTTTGGTGAGGACTTAGTGCAATCTAACCCAGTTGCTAGAGGCTTCCGGACTACAGGTCCCAGAATCCCCTGGGGCCCTCACCATGTTCAAAGGACATCTGCTGTTCTGACTTGATTCTCATTGGCAAGAATTCTTCATTCTCCAAGTATGTTTCTCCTCATGAGTGACTCAGCTGGTGGGTCATACGGCTGATGATATCAATTCAGTTGACTTGGGGAAGCCATGGCTTAGTGCCAACGCAATGTCGGTTTGTTTTGAGCCTCGTTCTTTCCCCAATTCTCTTTTTGTTGGCTTTTAAGCAGAAAACGGAAGCTGGGAAGTTCCTTTCTTGGCTGCAAAATGAGAAACGCAGTCATTGCAGTTGTGAAAGTGCCTTTCGTTTTCATTTGTTCTTCACCACGGGGCGGTCTGAGTACAAGACAGCACAGTTTGAAAACGAGGCGCATTTCTTAATTTTGTGCCTCGCGAGGGAGGTTTTTTTTACTTGAGGGTAAAATTTCTCGGGGACATTAGATTGACAGCTGTGGTTCCCGATGCTTCTGATTCTGCCTCGGGAATAATTGCAAAATCTCAAAAAGTTAAAAGATAGTTGCAAGGGAGGGAAGAGCAAACTCTTAAGTTCATTTTGTTTCTTGGGGAAATAAAGATTTGCGAATACATACCGTGTTTCCCCAAAAATAAGACCAGGTCTTATTTTCTTTTGACCACAGAAAAAATGGCTAGGGCTTATTTTGGGGCTAGGGCAGGGGTCACCAACCTGCGGCTCTGGAGCTGCATGAGGCTCTTTGGGTCCTCTGCTGTGGCTCTCTGTCAGGTGATCCCACCACTGGCTGGCCCCGCCCGTTGCCCTCCCCTCCGAGTCACTCCTCGCCTGGCCTGAGAAGCTAAGGGTGATGGCGGGGAATGGAGAAGTGGCCAGGGCAGAGACAAAGAGATACAGAGAGAGGAGGAGGAGAGAGAGAGACATAGAGAGATACAGAGAGAGAGGGAGGGGAGAGAGAGAGATGTCAAAAGGGTTCTGTGGCTTCCAGTGTTTTTTAACAACTGGTTCTCTGCTCTAATGACTGGCTGGGTAGGCGTGGCTAGGAGAGGGTCATGTGACTGGTGGAAGTGAGTGACATCGAGTTGGCTACACCCACCCAGGTTTTGTGGCTCCCGGTGTTTCCTTTTCTGTGGGAAATGGGTCCAAATGGCTCTTTGAGTATTTAAGGTTGTAGACCCCTGGGCTACAGCTTATTTTAGCGCATGCATTCAAAAGCATGATAGGGCTTAATTTCAGGGGAGGTCTTATTTTTGGGAAAACACAGTGTATACATAAGATATGCTTGGGGGCAGAGTTAATTTTCCAGGTAATTCTGGGGGAAAAGGCTTTTCCTCCGTTGAGGTAATTGGTGACACCTGTGTCCTCGGGATACATCGGGATACGTCGCAGAGAAACAGTTGGAGAACAGCTGAGAAATTTAATGGAGGCAAAATGCTAAGTTACACACTTGAGGGAAGGGCAGTTGAGGGGAGAAATATGGGCCTTGGCAATAACACTTCTGGAAAAAAGAAAAAAAAAAAGAATAGCCGGATATTATAAATGAGTCAGCAGCGTGACAGGATTACTAAAAACAGGAATGCAAATTGAAGCCGCCTGACCCGGGTTAATTGTTTTTACAAGACGAGGAGTCATCCCTCCCTCTTTATTTGGCTTTGATCAAAGTTTGAAGGATGCCAACTAGTGGAGGTTGCCACGTTGGCAACTGGGTGCTAGAAATGAAGCCCTATCACAGGGGTCAGCAACCTGCAGCTCCAGAGCCACATGTGGCCCTTGGGGCCCTCTGCTGTGGCTCCCTGTCAGGTGATCCCACAACTGGCTGGCCCCACCCCTCCCCCTCTCCTCCCTGTCACTCCTCGCCTGGCCTGAGAAGATAAGGGTGACAGCAGGGGATAGAGAAGTGGCCAGGGCAGAGACAGAGAGATACAGAGAGAGGGAGAGAGAGAGAGATACAGAGAGAGAGAGGAAGGGGAGAGAGAGAGATGTCAAAAGGGTTTTGTGGTTCCCGGTGTTTTTTAACAACTGGTTCTCTGCCCTAATGACCGGCTGGGTAGGCGTGGCTAGATGGGGGTCATGTGACTGATGGAAGTGAGTGACATCGAGTTGGCCACGCCCACCCAGGTTTTGTGGCTCCCAGTGTTTTCTTTTCTGTGGGAAACGGGTCCAAATGGCTCTTTGAGTATTTAAGGTTCCAGACCCCTGGGCTAGGGCTTATTTTAGCGCATGCACTCAAGAAGAATGGAAGGTGTTTCTTTAGGAGAAGGCTTGGTGGAATGCTAGAAAATGATTGTTGTGGTCCGTCAGCAGAGCTGGCAACAGACTCGGATGACGAGGAGGTTGGGGAGAAACTTGGGCCAGTCCTGGAGTCTGGGGAAGGTTCTGATGGATGTTCAGCATCGGATGCAGAGATAGAGCCAGGGCCGTCCGACATTTCCCAGCCACTGGAGAGGCAGCTGCCTTTGGAGGCTGAGATGAGTGAGGAGGAGGAGGAGGAAAAGCTGGGACCAGTTCCAGATGCATATATGTGCAGAGCAATTAGGAGAAGAGAACCATGGACAAGGAGTTGACTCAGGAAGCAAAGCACAAGTGGACGCTGAATGGCCCCTCCCTGGTTGGGGAATAAATAGAAGGAAGGGGGAGTGGGTTGTCGTAGGAGACAAACGTTCACGTTTCTGAAGATTTTGCTCATGGTGTTTCGTACATCAAAGACTGCTTGCCAGAACTTAATTTGCAGCCTTTCCATGCGCAAGGAAACGATAAGGTCTGTTGCTGCCGTTAACTCCTTGCAGGACTCTTGCTTGGACTTTTCGGTGGGTGAATGCCATCAATTCACAAGAGATAAATAAATTTCATGCCAAGGAGTTTGCTTCTTGCTTCTGCTAAGGCTGGGTCAGGACAACATCCTTCCTAACAACCTCCTAACAAAGGGAAGGTTAGGAGAAACATCTGAAGAGCTTCCCCAGTTGGACAGTGGAGACAGTGACCCAGAGAGCGGTGAATGGGTTGGTGAGGCTGGAGAACTGTCTATCGGGATGACTTCCTTTGAGTTCGTCCCATCTCTTCCACTTCAAGGGTTCTCCTTGGCTTCGGTCTCAGGCCCTTGAGTTCTTCGGTGCTCCTCAGGTTCTCCTCTCATTCAGACAGCCTCTTCTCTCTTCTCCCTTTGACAGCAATTGAACCATCCCAACATAATCAAGTATTTGGATTCGTTTATCGAAGACAACGAACTGAACATTGTACTGGAGCTTGCAGATGCTGGTGACCTTTCTCAGATGATTAAGGTGAGATCAGCTTGAAGGTTTGGGATCCCCTCCCCTCTCTCTCTCCCTTCTTCCTGCTCTTAATTCACACCCAGGATATTTTTCATACCCCCATCCCTCCCTCCGTCTCTCCCTTCCTTTCTTCCTTCTTTCCCTCCCTCCCTTGCTGTCATTTCATCTCCTTCCCTCCTTCATCCCTCCTCCCTATCAATTCAAACTCTTTCCTTCCTTCCCTCCCTTCTTCCTTCTCTTAATTCACACCCACGATATTTTTCTTTCTTTCTTTCTTTCTTTCTTTCTTTCTTTCTTTCTTTCTTTCTTTCTTTCTTTCTTTCTTTCTTTCTTTCTTTCTTTCTTTCTTTCTCTTTCTTTCTCTTTCTTTCTTTCTTTCTTTCTTTCTTTCTTTCTTTCTTTCTTTCTTTCTTTCTTTCTTTCTTTCTTTCTTTCCTTCCTTCCTTCCTTCCTTCCTTCCTTCCTGTCATTTTCATCTCCTTCCTCCCTTCCTCCCTCCCTATCGTTTCCATCTCCTTCCTTCCTTCCCTCCCTCCCTCCCTCCCTTCTTCCTTCTCTTAATTCACATCCACCTTATTTTTCTTTCCTTCCTTCCTTCCTTCCTTCCTTCCTTCCTTCCTTCCTTCCTTCCTTCCTTCCTTCCTTCCTTCCTTCCTTCCTGTCATTTTCATCTCCTTCCTCCCTCCCTCCCTATCGTTTCCATCTCCTTCCTTCCCTCCCTCCCTTCTTCCTTCTCTTAATTCACATCCACCTTACTTTTCTTTCCTTCCTCCCTCCCTCCCCTCCCTCCCTGTCATTTCCATCTCCTTCCTTCTGCCCCTCCCTCTCTCCCTTCTTCCTTCTCTTAATTCACACCCAGGTTATTTTTCATATTTCCTCCCTCCCTCCCTCCCTCCCTCCCTCCCTCCTTCCTTCCTAGCCAAAATGTTCAGAAGAAGTTGCGAGCAGTTGGAAAACACATTCACGTACTCGCCAAGCCCAGCCCCTGTTTAGCTGAGGCTCTGTCGCGCTCCTTATTTATGAGCATTATAAAACTGGCATAACTTGGGGTTGCTAACTATACTACCCACTGGAGAACGCGGGCTTTACTGTTAAATGTCAGGGAAATCTTTTTGGACATGACATTTAAGAAAGATTGCTAATTGTGGTTTGGAGTCGTCTTCTCTAGATACTTCAGTAAGAGCAAACCCACAATTTTTAGTAAATAACACCTAGACTTTCTTCTCTTCCAACAACGTCATGGAGTAAGTTGAGTTTTGGAATGCCTGTGTGGTCTTGAACCTATCTATCTATCTATCTATCTATCTATCTATCTATCTATCTATCTATCTATCTATCTATCTATCTATCTATCTATCTATCTATCTATCTATCATCTATCTATCTTTATCTCATTTATCATTTATCTATATTATATCTATCTATCTATCTATCTATCTATCTATCTATCTATCTATCTATCTATCTATCTATCTATCTATCTATCTATTCCACCCACCCATCTATCATCCATCCATCCACCCACCCACCTATCTACCTATCTACCTATCTACCTATCTACCTATCTACCTACCTATCTATATCTATCTATCTATCTATCTATCTATCTATCTATCTATCTATCTATCTATCTATCTATCTATCTATCTATCTATCTATCTATCATCTATCTATCTATCTATCTATCTATCTATCTAATCCACCCACCCACCCACCCACCTACCTATCTAATGTTTCCCTGAAAGTAAGACCTATCCCAAAAATAAGACCTAGCATGTTTTTGCACATGCGCCTAATATAAGCCCTCCCCCTCCCCACAAAATAAGCCCTACTTAACAGCCTGTTTCAGCCAGCCGGCCACCCATCCTTTCCATCTGGTTGCTCATGAGGCGAGGCAGGGTGGTAGTGGAGCTGCCCCATGCTTCCCACATTAACGTACCTCGGGGTCCCCGCAACCAGGTCATCTACACCCCAACACCTGCCTCATGATGGCAGCACCAACAGCTATATGCAGCAGCAGGAGCCCACATGGTCGCTGGCCCACTTCTTCTGCTTGCTCGTGGCCACAATGGAGCAGGAGGCCGAGTAGTGCGTAGGAGATGCGGCCATGTGGTGAGGCAGTTGTTAGGGGCCCTGAGGTAGGTAAGACAGTGCAGGCACATGGGGAAGCTCTACCACCTCATGGCTGCAGCACCGGTACGTCGCTCGGCCTCCTGCTTCGTTTTGGCCATGAGCAAGCAGAAGAAGTGGGCCGGTGGCCGTGGGGGAACCAGTTAGCTGTACAGCCCACAAGGCAAGGCAGGTGTCAGGGTGTGGGTGGCCTGGTTGCGGGGGCTGTGAGGTAAGCCCGTGTTTAGTTTAGTTTAGTTTATTAAATTTATATACCGCCCTTCTCCTAGTGGATTCAGGGCGGTGCACAGCCAGGAATGAAAAACACTTCAATACAAAATTTAAAATTTGTAAAAGAATTGAACAATTTTTGGCCCAGAAAATTTAAAAACCCATAGACAATTTAAAATTAAAAACAATTAAAAACTAAAGAGGGGGGGGGGATACGCCAGCCCAGCTTGACAAAATAAAAAAGTTTTTAGGGCACGGCGAAAAGCTCGGAGATCAGATATCATGTGGATCTCCGGGGGCAAATCGTTCCAGAGGGTTGGTGCTGCCACAGAGAAGGTTCTCCCCCTGGGCGTCGTCAGCCGACATTGCCTGGCTGACGAGGAGGAGACCCTGAGGAGACCCTCTCTGTGGGAGCGTACTGGCCGGTGGGAGGCTATTGGCGGCAGAAGGCGGCCCCGCAAGTACCCAGGCCCTATGCCATGGAGCGCTTTAAAGGTGGTAATCAACACCTTGAAGCACACCCGGAAGACCACCGGAAGCCAATGCAGCTCACGCAGGAGAGGTGTCACATGGGAGTGCCCCCTTGCTCCCATAATCAGTGGGAGTGTGGGGCACATGGAGCAGCTCCACACCCCTGCCTCATGGCAGTGGCAGTGGCAGTGGCACTGGCACTGGCATACCACACGGCCTCCTGCCCCACCATGAGCAAGCAGAAGAAGTGTGCCTCCCATGCATGGGGGGAAAAATAAGACATCTTCCCCCGAAAATAAGCCCTAGTGATTATTTTGGGGCCCAAAAGAAAATAAAACCTGGTCTTATTTACAGGGAAACGCTCTGTGTGTGCGTGTGTATCTCCATGTATCTCCCTCTGAGATGGCTCTTCTCAGAGACATGGATAAAAACCACCGAGAATTGTGTGGTGGCTTAACGTTAAAATAGATCCGAAGTGGCGATGGCTCTGTGGTTTGGCCCCAGCCATTAAAGGAGGGGGCTGTTGATGAAAACAACTCAAAATAAAATACCAGGCGAACGAGTTAAAATTGGCAAGATCCCCTTGTGTAATAGACCACACTTGCTTTTGCTAAAATGAAAGGAACACGTCCCAAAAAAGCAGGTCCTTTCAATGAACTCAGATCCCCTAAATGGTAGATCCAGGAGCTTTCTGATGTTCCAGCATTCCATCCCATTTCCACACATCCTAAAAGTGCCCGCTGGGGAATTCTGGGAGTTGAAGTCCGCACACGAACTGCCACCTGTCAGAAATGTTACAAAGCAGTATTGGCGAACCTATTTGGCCCTGAGTGCCGAAATAGGGAGCGCTGGAAACTGGAAGAGCAGTTCCCTGGCATGCATGCGTGTGCCGGGAAGCTGAGCTTCCGGTTTCTGGCGTGTGCATGCGCGCCGGTCACCTGGTCTTCTGGTTTGCGTGCTCGGTGGCTGCTTTTACGGGTTCCGGTACTCCCAAGTGCACGACGACCAGTATGTGCTCGCCAGAACCCGGAAGAGCAACGGGCGATGGCTGGCATGCCCAGAGAGATGGCTCTGTGTGCCATTTCTGGCACATGCGCCATAAGTTTGCCATCATGGGTATAAAGTGTCCTGCTTGGACTAGATGACCTACAACAGTGATGGCTAACTTTTTTGTTGTCGCATGCCAAAAGCGGGGGAGCATGGAGGGGGGGGTCATGTGTGCACATGCCCACACCCATAATTCAGAGCGCCCTCCCCCCACCCCCCGGGCACATGCACACACTACCCTCCCACACTCTTCACGCTTTTGGCATACGATGGTACAATAGGCCAGATAGACCTGTTTTTTTGCCCTCCCCAGGCTCCAGGGGCTTTATTGGAGCCTGGGGAGGGCAAAAACAGCCTTCCCCACCCTCCAGGGGCACTCTGGAGGCGAGAAACAGCCCATCTCCCAACTTCCGGTGGGCCCGGAAGGCCCAAAAATCAGCTGGCCGGCGCTTTTATGCGCAGTGGAGCTGAACTAGGGCAACACTTGCATACCCACAGATATGGCTCCGCGTGCCCGAGGTTCGCCATCACGGACCTACAAGATCTCTTCCATCTCTGTTATTCTGTATTCAGTCCTTGGAACATCTTAGAAGTGCTGGCTGGGAAATTCTGGGAGTTAAACTCCACATATCTTAAAAGTGCCGGTTGAGGAATTCTGGGAGTTGAAGTCCACATACCTTAAAAGTGCCAGCTGGGGAATTCTGGGAGTTAAACTCCACATATCTTAAAAGTGCTGGCTGGGGAATTCTGGGAGTTGAAGTCCACACACCTTAAAGGTGCCGAGGTTGGGAAACGGTGATGCCAAAGCTTCCCACTTCATTTTTAACCCAGTTTGGGCTGACAGCTGCACCAGTGTTGGGGAGGGGGGCAACCACTGGAAAATAGCAGAGGGGCATAAGTAGATCTGCAACCTTGTCCGGCTCCATGGTCAGTGCTGGAGAAATCTACGTGTAACTTGGAAGCACGTTGATTCACGCCACGCAAATCTGCACTTTTTAAAGAGTGCAATTCTGGCTTTTCCAGAGAGGATATCGTTTGGGGTTTAAGGACAGACAAACAGAGATTTGTGGTTAATTTGATGCCAACATCCAAGGTCCCCTTGTCGCCGGCATTCTCCAGGATCTAACGCCGTGTTTGCACGCTCAAGCCAAGCCTCTTTCTGAGTGGTAGAGAAAGTGGGGTTAGCTTGCTTGCAAATAGGCCGAGAAGATTCTTGGCGACGTTAATAACCACCATGAATATCCAGGATTCAGGGGTTTTTTTTCCCCCCTTCCCTCACCCAGAAACACACTCACATCCTTTGTTCCTCAGGCAAAGCCTCTGCAGACATTTGTTGTTTCCCCGGCATTAAATATGTTCGGCAAGGTAATTAACAAGACGAAGGCTAATTATAATGGGTGTCCGTTCTGAAATGTCAAACCTATTGAAGCTTCGTTTCCATAATGCTGTTAATGAGCCCCTCGCGCTGGGGGTCTGAACAGGCAAAAGGGGTTAAAATCTGGAACGGACCGAAATCCTTTTCCTGGTGGGCTTTGGGATTTTGGCCAGAGGGTTATCTCTCTCTCTCTCTCTCTCTCTCTCTCTCTTTCTCTCTCTCTCTCTCTCTTTCTCTCTCTCTTTCTTTCTCTGTTTCTCTCTCTGTGTGTGTTTCTCTGTTTCTTTCTTTCTGTTTCTCTCTCTATTTCTCTTTCTGTGTTTCTCTTTCTCTCGCTGTCTCTCTCTTTCTCTGTTTCTCTCTCTCTTTCTTTCTCTGTTTCTCTCTGTTTCTCTGTTTCTTTCTCTCTTTCTGTTTCTCTCTGTTTCTCTCTTTCTGTGTTTCTCTTTCTCCTCGCTGTCTCTCTCTTTCTTTCTCTGTTTCTCTCTCTCTCTCTGTGTTTCTCTGTTTCTCTCTGTTTCTGTTTCTCTCTTTCTGTGTTTCTCTTTCGCTGTTTCTGTTTCTGTTTCTCTCTCTCTCTGTTTCTGTCTTTCTCTCACTGTCTCTCTCTGTCTCTCTGTTTCTCTCACTCGCTGTATCTTTCTTGCTGTTTCTTCTTTTTCTCTCTCTGTATCTTTCTGTTTCTCTCTTTCTCTGTGTTTCTTTCTCTTGCTGTTTCTCTGTCTGTTTCTGTTTCTCTCGCTCTCTGTATCTTTCTTTCTGTTTCTCTCTCTCTCTCTGTATCTTTCTCTCTGTTTCTGTTTCTCTCTTTCCTTCTCTCTCCCTCTCTCTGTGTATCTGTTTCTCTCTCTGTGTTTCTCTCTCTGTGTATCTTTCTCTCTGATTCTCAGTTTCTCTCTCTCTTTCTCTGTTTCTCTATATCTCTCTCTGTGTATCTCTTCCTCTGATTCTGTTTCTCTCTCTCTCTCTCTCTCTCTCTCTCTCTCACACACACACACACACACACACACAAGTTTCTTTCATCTGGTGTGTGTTTTGTTTCATCTGTCTTTTTTTTTCTTTTTTCTTTTTTTGTCTTACTCCCCCCCCCCCTCCTCCCAGTATTTTAAGAAGCAGAAACGGCTCATCCCCGAACGGACCGTCTGGAAATATTTTGTGCAGTTGTGCAGCGCGGTGGAGCACATGCATTCCCGCAGGGTGATGCATAGAGGTAACCTAAAATTCGGCAGCTTTTTTTTTTTGACGGAATAACGGCCTGCCTTGCAAAACAATTAATGCTGATGCGTAGGCATGTGGGGAGGGGGCAACGATGCTGCCTGAATGGATCTTTCCTCGTGTCCCGTTGCAAAACATCCAACCACTACCACAATAAGTGCGGAGATGAATTTCCACCAGCCGTCAGGCCAAAAACTCGGGCGTAGCCCCCTTCCCTCCTTGGCATGCAGTGGGGGGAGGAGGTCATGGGGAGGGGGTAGCAGGGAGCCACGATCTCCTCTTTCTCTTTGGAGGGGGCCTTCAAAGGTTTGGGACCCCAGGAAAAAAAGAGAGATTTCGGGAAGATACGTGTGCCAGGAAAGCTCTCCCTGGTTCTCTTCACCATCCTCCTGACGTTACCGGAATGAAGTAGGGGGTTTTAAATATTCTGCGCAGGGATGATTTCAGGTTACGGGGAAAGTTAAAAAGGCTGGGGGAGGTGGGGGGGAGATAAAAGCGGTCTTCAGAGTATTTTAACGCTTGGTGGTCTCGCGCTGTTTCTGAGCTGAGTTTTAAGCCATAGAGTTCCGTATTTTTGCGGGGAAGTTTTTAACGGCTTAGCCCGTGGCCCTTTTTTTCCCCAAGCTCAGCAGCGAGATGGGCCTTCCTCTAAATTAATACCGTATTTTCCGGCGTATAAGACGACTGGGCGTATAAGACGACCCTCCTCAGAGCCATTTAAGGCTCGTCAGAGCCTTATGGGCTGGTCTGCCTGGTTACAGGAGAATGAGACCCGGCGTATAAGACGACCCCCGACTTTTGAGAAGATTTTTGTGTGTTAGAAAGTAGTCTTATACGCAGGAAAATACAGTAAATTAATAGAATGAAATAAACCTTTCAGGACAGCCTGGAAAAGGGGCTAAGAAGGGCCTGTTTTAAGTCAGCTGTGAGGTCTTTCCCCCACCCACCAAATATCTCGTGTGTGGATCAAAGTATCCATGGGGCAGGTTGATTGCTAGAGAAGCAACGGAAGGCTGTCAGATCCATAAATCTTTCTCTGCTTCTGATTTTCTTTCTCTCTCTCTCTCTCTTTTCCTCTCCTCTCCCAGACATCAAACCAGCCAATGTGTTCATCACAGCTACTGGAGTCGTGAAGTTGGGAGACCTGGGCCTGGGGCGCTTCTTCAGCTCTAAAACCACTGCGGCACATTCCTTAGGTAAAGCAGAGGAGACCCCACACCCCCCTTTAACACCTGGTTCAGCCTGCATTGGGGATAGTCCTCCCTTAGCATTTCCCTTCCCTTCCTTCTCTCTTCCCTTTTCCCTTCTCTTTTTCCTTTTCCCTTCTCCCTTCATTTCTCCCTTTCCACTTCCTTCTCTACGCTCTTCTCCCTTATCTTCTTTCTCCCTTCTTTTTCTCTTTCTTCTTTTTTCCTTCTCCTCTCCCCTCTTCCATTTCCTTTCTTCTTTCTCTTCTCCCTTTTCTCTTCCCCTTCTCCTTTCTTCTCCCTTCCCTCTTCCTTCTCTACTCTCTTCTTCTCCCTTCACTTCTTTCTTCTTCTCTTCCCTTCCCTTCTCCCTTTTCCCTTCTCTTTTCCCTTCTCCCTTCTCCCTTTTTCCTTCTCCCTTCTCCCTTCCCTCTTCCTTCTCTACTCTCTTCTTCTTCCTTCGCTTCTCTCTTCTTCCCTTCCCTTTTCCCTTCTCTTTTCCCTTCTTCCTTCTCCCTTCCCTCTTCCCTCTCTACTCTCTTCTTCTCCCTTCACTTCTCTCTTCTTCTCTTCCCTTCCCTTTTCCCTTCTTCCTTCTCTTCTCCCTTTTCCCTTCTTCCTTCCTTCTTCCTTCTCTACTCTCTTCTTCCTTCCCTTCTCCCTTCTCCCTTCTCTTTTCCCTTTTCTTCTCCCTTCTCCCTTTTCCCTTCTCTCTTTTCCCTTCTTCCTTCTCCCTTCCCTCTTCCCTCTCTACTCTCTTCTCCCTTCACTTCTCTCTTCTTCTCTTCCCTTCCTTTCCCTTCATCCTTCTCTTCTCCCTTTTCCCTTCTTCCTTCCCTCTTCCTTCTCTACTCTCTTCTTCTTCCTTCCCTTCTCCCTTCTTCCTTTCCCTTCTCCCTTCTCTTTTCCCTTTTCTTCTCCCTTCTCCCTTTTCCCTTCTCCCTTTTCCCTTCTTCCTTCTCCCTTCCCTCTTCCTTCTTCCTTCTCTACTCTCTTCTTCTCCCTTCACTTCTCTCTTCTTCTCTTCCCTTCCCTTTTCCCTTCTTCCTTCTCTTCTCCCTTCTTCCTTCCCTCTTCCTTCTTCCTTCTCTACTCTCTTCTTCTCCCTTCCCTTCTCCCTTCTTCCTTTCCCTTCCCTTCCCTTCCCCCTTTTAACAATCTCAGTGGGCTTTCACCTTCCTGCATCAATTTGTCCTGGAGGAGATCAGCTAATCCCACACCAACCTCCTGTTGCAACCCCCAAACAGGAGGGGAAAGCAGGGCACGGCAGAGCTTCCTCTCACCCAGGGCTCAACAGAATCACTTCGAAATAATCTTGGAACCTCTGTCCTAAAATACCACCATTTTTTATTTCACCGGGTGGCAGGTAGAGGTCAGGCCGGGTTGCCAAAAGTCACTTGAGGGTGGGGTGGGGTGGGGGCACAAATGTAGTTGACCACAACTACCAAGGAAGCAAAAGAAGAAGAAAAAAGAGGATGACAAAGCTGATTTTTCTGAGCTCAGGGAGCTAAATGGGGTCAGTAGGGAGCTGATAAAGAAGTCCTACAAAATTCAGGGATTGGAGGCCGCCAGACCAAAGCGGCGATAACTGCTCAACGACATCACGGTTTCCGTAAAGCCACCTGCAAATAGGCCAAAAAATTCTTCGCCACGATGGACGCAAAGCCCGTTTTGTGCGCAGTGCTTTGATTTCGGACCATCCCCCACCCTATTGGTCTTCCGAAAAGCGGTGAAGACCTGGTTTTTCCAACAGGCCTGGGGCCGTTATTCTCGCTCTTGTGATCTGGCGAGATCCGCCCATGAATGGCGTGAATGAGTTTTTAATGTTCTTCACGTTTTTCATTTTTAAATGTTTTTCATCATGATTTTTTTAAAATGTATTGTGAGCCACCCTAAGTCTTCGGCGAGGGGCGGCCTAGAAATTGAATTAATTAAATTAAACTTCGTTAACTTTTGTGGCGGCCCTTAGAAAGAAGCCAAAAATTCGGCTTTCGGTGAAGTTGGAAGACTTGCGATCAATGCCCCTTCAGGCCTTTGAATTTCCTTCTTCTGGTGTTCGGAGAAAGGAGCGCCGGGAAGTTTAAAGCGAGAAACGAAGGTGCCCAGGTTGGCTCTGGCGATGGGCAGGTTTACCCCTTTCAAAAGCGCCCTTTTTTTTTCTTCCAAAAACATCCAGCGGTTTCCATTTCAACTCCGCTTTTGCATCCCTTTTCCCAGTGGCGTAATATTGGAATTTTTTTGCAGTTCGGTCACCAGCAAAAGAGGAGACGCATCCGTGGCCCGATTTTTGTCCGCGATCCTGGCTCCTTTCTATTTTTCCCCGTTGCCTCGGCAACCGTCCTGAACTCTAAAATACCGAAGGCTCGGCAACCCTGGCGCTTAGCGGTGGCGCTTATGCAAATAAATGTACCTGGTTTTATTATTTTTCTCCTCCTTTCCTCCCTCCCTCCCTCCCTCCCTCCCTCCTCCTTCGTATTTGCCAACATCAAACCCGCATAAAAGGGCATTAGGCAGTGCCACAACTTGTCTGACAGGTGTACTCCTAGCTCCGGCGGGGCAGACGCCTTCGTGTCAGAAACAGAAGCCGTAATTAGAGCAAGGAAGAGGATGTACGTCAAACACATTACCTGCCGGCGGATCAAATTTGTCAGGAAGGATCGCATACATAAAAATTAAGTGACAGGACATGCCGGGGTAATGAAAGAAAAAATGGAAGATTTGCCCGCGCGTTCTTCATCGGAGATGGGGGGGGGGAAGACGGCTCGGCACGGCACGGCAAATTACGCAGATGGCTTGGGAGCATCGTGTGCCACCTGCCTGTGATTCAGGGGTGAGGCCCTGGCTTCAGCCAACAGCTGGCAGGAGAAACTTCGAAAGCCTTGTCACCTCCAGTCAGGACCCAGTTTGTGGGGGCAATAAGCTTACTTTGTATAAATATATACAAAAGTATGAAGGCTATTGCTTAATGCACTGTAAGCCGCCCTGAGACTCCGGAGAAGGGCGGCATATAAATCAAATAAAAAAAAAAACTCCGGAGCTTTAAATTCATTAGAATCATTATAGATTCTATAACGTAGAATAGAGATGGAAGGGACCTTGGAGGTCTTCTAGTCCAGCCCCATGCTCAAGCAGGAAGAACCTACACCATCTCGGACAAGTGACATGCGAGAAGTGAGCCTCTGCAGATGTTCCGATTGATCCGGTTTTGATCACCAGGCCAAAAAAGATTTCGAACAGACAATGTCGTGCACTTGGGAGGCGACGTCATTGGAATGCAGCATTACGTCGCCCCCGGACAACCCCCCCCCCTCTTGTCTTTTTCTAAACGCAAGCTGGCTTTGTGCCAGGCCAAAGGGCAAAAAAAAAAAAGGTTAGGTCATCGTCTGCCCAAGAAAGAACAGACGGTGTCGTGCACTTTGGGGGCGACGTCGTTGGACTGCAGCATAACGTCGCCCTGGTTTTTTCTTGGCCCCTAGCTGGCTCGGTGCCAGGCCGAAAAGGAAGGCTTTCCCTAGAACCGTGATGGCAAACCTACGGCACAGGTGCCACAGGTGGCACGCGGAGCCGTATCGTTGGGCACGCGAGCTCAGCTCCGGCACGCATGTGTGCGCCAGCCAGCTGATTTTCGAGCCTTCTGAACCCACCGGAAACACAGTATTTCAGGCCTCCGGGGGGCCTCTGCGGGGGTGGGGAAGTCTGTTTTTGCCCTCCCCAGGCTCCTAGAAAGGCTCTGGAGCCTGGGGAGAGCAAAAAAATGGGCCTACCGGGCCCACCATGCCATCACGTGCCAAAAGCAGGGGAAACACAGGGGGGCAGGGCGCATAGCATTATGGATGTGGGGACACGTGCGTGTGACCCCACCACATTCCTTCCGCTTTCGGCACGCGATGGCAAAAAGGTTAACCATCACTGCCCTAGAACGAGTCAGGATGTCGTGCACTTTGGGGGCGACGTCGTTGGAATGCAGAATTACGTTACCCTAGTCCCGTGATGGTGAACCTATGGCAGATGTGCCCAAAATGGCACGCAAAGCCATGTCGCTTGGCACGTCCGGCCTTGCCTGTTTGTCTTCCGGGTTTTGGCACTCATGCACATGCGATGATCTATGCTCTATGTTCTATGCTCGTGCACGGCAGTGCCGAAAACCAGTGTCCACATATGCATCAACCAGCTGATTGTTGGGTGCACATGCGTGCTAGAACCTGGAAGTTCGGCTTTTCCAGAATGTGGCACCAGCCAGCGAGCGAGCGTGCGATGTGTCCACGCAACCTGGTTCGCCATCCCTGCCCTAGTCTTTTCTTATCCCCTGGTTGGCATGGTGCCAAGCAAAAGTCAAAAAAGTCAGGCTTTCCCTGGAAAGAACAGGCAATGTCGTGCACTTTGGGGGCGACGTCGTCAGTATGCAGCATTAACATCGCCCCAGTAAAGCCAAGCTTTGCAGATTCTAATTTCCTTGTCTTGATTTCTCTTGTTACAGTGGGAACACCATATTATATGTCCCCGGAAAGAATACATGAAAATGGCTATAATTTTAAATCAGATATCTGGTCTTTGGGCTGTTTACTGTACGAGGTAAGTCACTGTTACTGCTTTTCTATAATATGGAACCAGAGATATCAAGGGTAGCGCTCAACTTAACAACCACGATGTATCCTACCTACCATGGTCATAAGTTATGACGGTTGTAAAATGAGGTCACCCATAGGGCCGGTCCAATTTTACAACCTTTTTTCCAGTGGGTCATTAATTTCTCATCTATCCTGAGTCAATACCCTCAGTGCATCTTAACAATTCGATACAGAAAGAAATATATTACCATTAAAAATATCCTTTGTGCGGCTTACAATTCAATACAGGGAAATACTGTATTTTCCTGCGTATAAGACTACTTTCTAACACACAAAAATCTTCTCAAAAGTCGGGGGTCGTCTTATACGCCGGGTCTCATTCTCCTGTAACCAGGCAGACCAGCCCAAAAGGCTCTGACGAGCCTTAAATGGCTCTGAGGAGGGTCGTCTTATACGCCGGAAAATACAGTATATACCCTGTTTCCCCGAAAACAAGACATCCCCTGATAATAAGCCCAATCGGGCTTTTGAGCGCATGCGTTAAAATAAGCCTCCCCCCCAAAAAATAAGCCCTCCCTGAAAATATTTAAACACACGGCTGGAAATCAGGTAAGATGGCAAGAGGAGCCCCGTCTTGCTCCATGCGCCCCAAAATAATAAAACCTTCCTGAAAATATGGCCAAGTGCTTATTTCGGGGTTCAATAAAATATAAGACAGGGTCTTATTTTCAGGGAAACAAGATACACACACGCACACACACACACACACACACACACATCAAATTTATTTTGCTGATAAAGAAATAAAGGGAGACTAGTATAGATCTATTTCAAGCTATTTAGCTCTCATCAGCTAGCCGTACCCTTACTCGGATTCAAACTTGGGCTTCCTGCGTGTTAGGCAGTTGAATTAACCTCTGAGCCACAAGTTCTCCTCCCTTCATCAGCTTGAGCCAGGGGAGAGATTTAAGTGTTTTTCTATCGAGATACCTGCTCTACCCCAACATGTGGGAGGGGGTATTCTGCTCCCTTTCACCTTTCAGCTCCAATCCAGGAGCCGTCAAGCAGTCGCATTCACGACAAACCATTTTATACCAAATTTATTTTGCTGATAAAGAAATAAAGGAAGACTAGTATAGATCTGTTTCAAGCTATTTAGCTCTCATCAGTTAGCCATACCCTTACTTGGATTTGAACTTGAGCTTCCTGCATGTTAGGCAGTTGAATTAACCTTCTGAGCCACAAGTTCTCCTCCCTTCATCAGCTTGATATATATATGTTACAATTAAAGCCAGTAAAAACATTTTAAATGTTTTAAAGCAATTAAAACACCAGGGCCTGGTGGCTCAGCAGACTAAAGCATTGTGATTAACTTCAGCTGTCTGCAATTACTCTAAGTTCGAATCTCCCCAGGCTCAAGGTTGACTCAGCCTTCCATCCTTTCTAAGGTGGGTAAATTGAGGACCCAGTTTGTGGGGGCAATAAGCTGACTTTGTATCAATATACAAAAGTATGAAGGCTATTGCTTAACGCATTGTAAGCCGCCCTGAGTCTCCGGAGAAGGGCGGCATATAAATCAAATTTTTAAAAAAATTAAAAGCACTAAAAATACTGGGAGCGTTCAGGTTAAATATATACGAGCAGTTAGCAAATCAACCAGATAATATGTAAGTTTCCAGACTGTTTATAACACCCAGCGTTGGAAGTTTTTACAACTTATTTGAATTTTTAGCAGGTAGAAAAGCAATAATGTTCCTTCCCACAGCTTTAAGTTTATCACTGGCTTCATTCATCCATTCAATTCCTACAGCCTCTATGTTAGTTAATAACTCTGGCTGGCTTATACAGTTCAAATATATATAATTAAAAACACTTTTAAAAAGAAACATTTTGAAACAAATAAAAATACTACAAAAGTCCCAATTTTTATTTTTTAATTAGATTTATATGCCGCCCTTCTCTGGAAACTCAGGGCAGCTTACAATGCGCCAAGCAGTAGCCTTCATACTTTTTGTATATTTTATACAAAGTCAGCTTATGGCCCCCACAAACTGGGTCCTCATTTTAACTACCTTAGAAAGGAGGGAAGGCTGAGTCAACCTTGAGCCTGGTGAGATTCGAACTTACAGTAATTGCAGACAGCTGATGTTAATCACAATGCTTTAGTCTGCTGAGCCTCCAGGCCAATTAAATGACATATGAGATAACACGACCAGTTAGCTGTACAGCCAGCAAATGGGCCCCTTTAACAAATTCAATGGCCCGTGTCAGGATTGTTTCGACATTTGACATGAGATCCATACACACTGATAGTCCTCGACATACGACTAAGCCCAACATTTACGTTGCTTGTTAAGTGAATCTGGGCTCGTTCTGCAACATTTCTTGTCACAGTTGTGAATCACAGCAGTCGGTAAGTTAGTAACCTGGTAGTAACCTTCCCCAATGGCTTGGCTTGTCGGAAAGGCGAATCACATGACCCCGGGATGCGGCGACGGTCATAACTACAAGTCAGTGGCCAAGCATCTAAATTTTGATCATGGGAATACTGCAACTGGTCGTAAGAGTGAAAAACGGACATAAGTCACTTTTTTTTTCAGTGGCGTTTGTAACTTCAAATGGTCACTGAATGAACTCCTGTCAGTCAAGGAGTACCTTTATTTCATTTTTTAAAAAAACATTTTAAAGGAAGGGCTCAGCCCCGAATAAGCCACCTTGAAAAAGTGGAGTTTAAACCACGTTAGAGTTTAATCAAAAGATTGCAGCTCGGTGAAGCTGTTCGAATCCAAGCAGAGATTTTTGCAAGCAGACAGTAGTGGCCAAAATGGTGGAAACCTTTTGAGAAAAGCGTATTTTCTAAAACTAGTTAATAACACCACTTTTTTGTGGTTTTTTGGGAGTAGTCTCCTAAAATTATATATCAATGGAAAGATAATTTAATCAAGAACGTAATGCAATAACTTTTAGGAAGGATTTGCTATTAGAATAGCAGTTAAGGAAGAAAAGGGAAACACGTAGAAAAAACGAGATATACAAAAATGATCCCCATGTCAGTGAATCCTTAGTTGGGTCACCTTTAGCCTGAATGACGGCCTTACAACGTCTTCCCATGGAGTGAACCAAGCCTTTTACTTCTGCAGCTGTTCTAATGTGAAACCAAGATTGAATGATGGCTTCTATTAACTGGGTTTTATTGCTGGGTCGCTTGTGACAGTTTCTTCAGTCAGCTCCATAGATTTTCATTTGGGTGAAGGTCTGGGCTATTCCCAGGCCATTCCAGCAGTGGAATAGGATTATCTTGAAACTCCCCCCAAAAAGTGGTGTAATTAGCCATCAAACCTCAAAAATACTCTTTCCCCAAAAGGTTTACACTACTGTACCTTCCTTCCTTCCCTCCCTCCTTCCTTCCTTCCCTTCCCCTTCCCCTTCCTTCCTTCCTTCTCTTCTTTTCCTTTCCCTCCCCTCCCCTCCTTCCTTCCTTCCCTTCCCTCCCTCCTTCCTTCCCTTCCCTTCCCCTTCCTTCCTTCTCTTCTTTTCCTTTCCCTCCTCTCCTTCCTTCCTTTCCTTCCTTCCTTCCCTTCTCTTCCCTTCCCTTCCCTCCTTCCTTCCTTCCTTCCTTCCTTTCCCTCCTTCCTTCCCCTCCCCTTCCTTCCTTCTCTTCTCTTCCCTTCCCTATCCCTCCCTCCCTCCCTCCCTCCCTCCCTCCCTCCCTTCCTTCCTTCCTTCCTTCCTTCCTTCCTTCCTTCCTTCCTTCCTTCCTTCCTTCCTTCCTTCCTTCTGTAACACGTTTCTTGGTCAGCTCCATAAATTTTCACCTGGGTGAAGGTCTGGGTTATTCCCACACCATTCCAGCAGTGGAATAGGATTATCTTGAAACTCGAAAAGAAAAGAAAAGTGGTGTTATTAGCCATCAAACCTCAAAAATACACTTTCCCAAAAAGGTTACCCACAATTTCGGCCACTACTCTACACGCATTCATTCCTGTCGGTTCTTTGTGACGGATCTTAAATTCTGGAGAAACGTCTCGTTTTGGTCCCAAATTAGGCTTGCCTTTTTTTTTTTTTTTCCTTTTTCCCCTGCCGGCACACGGAATTTGGACAAACGACAGATCTGTCCAAAAAAAACACAAAAACAAACTCAGAGCTTTTCACGCTCGTTTTTGAGAGACTCCGCTGGCAAAAGCGATGCTTGATTGTAGACCGAAGTCCCAGGTGTACCAAGCGCTGGTTTAACAAGGCCAGTTGTGCCGTTTTGAGGCCCAGTCGCCCAGCAGTTCAATAGGTGCTGATTAATTTGTTGACGATACACCAAAGCTTCACGCTGGCTAAAGCGAGCAGCCGAGAAGGATCGGAGCAGAGAAGTCGATAACGCAAAATCGATGCGCTACGGTGTTCGGGATTAAGGGGAGAGAGTCGCAGCGTGACTTTCATGGTCTTCTACTCATATGGGGAGAGGTCCAGCGCTGGAGTTTTCTTTGCCGGCACCCAATCAAAGCCAGGTGTCGGTTTCTCCTAATGTGGCCAGGGGCAGCAGTGGTGAAATCCAATTTTTTTTTACTACCGGTTCTGTGGGCGTGGCTTGGTGGGCGTGGCAGGAGAAGGATACGGCAAAATTCCCATTCCCTCCCCACTCCTGGGGGAAGGATACTGCAAAATCCCCATTCCCTCCCTACTCCAGGGAAAGGATACTGCAAAATCCCCATTCCCTCCCCACTCCTGGGGGAAGGAAACTGCAAAATCCCCATTCCCTCCCCACTCCAGGGGAAGGATACTGCAAAATCCCCATTCCCTCCCCATTCCAGGGGAAGGATACTGCAAAATCCACATTCCCTCCCCACTCCTGGGGGAAGGATATTGCAAAATCCCCATTCCCTCCCCACTCCGGGGGAAGGATATTGCAAAATCCACATTCCCTCCCCACTCCTGGGGGAAGGATACTGCAAAATCCCCATTCCCTTCCTATTTCTGGGGGGAGGATACTGCAAAATTCCCATTCCCTTCCCACTCCTGGAGGAAAGATACTGCGAAATCCCCACTTCTGGGGGAAGGAGACTGCAAGATCCCCATTCCTTCCCCACTCCTGGGGGAAGGATACTGCAAAATCCCCATTCCCTCCCCACTTCTGGGGGAAGGATACTGCAAAATCCCCATTCCCTCCCCACTTCTGGGGGAAGGATACTGCAAAATCCACATTCCCTCCTCACTCTAGGGGAAGGATACTGCAAAATCCCCATTCCCTCCCCACTCCAGGGGAAGGATACTGCAAAATCCACATTCCCTCCCCACTCCTGGGGGAAGGATACTGCAAAATCCACATTCCCTCCCCACTCCAGAGGAAGGATACTGCAAAATCCCCACTTCTGGGGGAAGGATATTGCAAAATCTCCATTCCCAGTCCACTCTGGGGCCAGTCAGAGGTGGTATTTGCCGGTTCTCCGAATTACTCAAAATTTCCGCTACCGGTTCTCGAGAACCTGTCAGAACCAGCTGGATTTCACCCCTGGCCAGGTGTTATTTCTCCATCAAATGTGTCTGGGGCAGAGGTAGTATTCAGTCGGTTCTGACCAGTTCTAACAAACTGGTAGCAGAAATATTGAGCAATTCGGAGGACCGCCAAATACCACCTCCCGGTCCCCCATCTATTGGCTGCCTCCCGAGTCCCAGATGATCGAGTCCCAAGGGTTAGGGTTAGGGCCTTCTTTTGTTGCCCTTCACAGGAGAACGGAGCTGGAAAGGAGGTTAGTGGGGTGAGGAGGGAATGGAGATTTTGCAGTATCCTTCCCCCTGGAGTTGGGGAGGGAATGGGGATTTTGCAGTATTGGTTGCAGTATTCCAGTCTAGGAGACTAAGGCAGAGGTGTTCAAACTTGCCAGCTTTAAGACTTGTGGACTTAAAGCTGCCAAGTTTGAAGACCTCTGAACTATTAGTCCTGTACTATCCAGGATTGGATTAGTATTTTTTGACTGCTGCTACACACAGCTGGCTCATATTCAAGCGATCATCCACTAAGACTCCAGGGTCCCTCTCTTGAGGATCTTACGCTAGGAGGCTTCCTCAAGGAAGCGTTTTTGCAATATTCGTCAGCGGTAGAGGATGGTCCTGGACCTACATCCACAATTGAGGCCAAAATTTCTGTCCCCAAGCGAGGCAGTTCAGCGAATTTCATTGAAGCGAGAAATTTTGTCAAGCGGGTTCTGCCCCGTGTTATGACCACTCCCTCCACGTTCGTTAAACGAAACACCGCCGTCGTTCTATTAGTGACCCAGTCGTTAAGTGAACCTGGCTTCCCCACGGACTTTGCCTGTCAGAAAAGGGGATCATGTGAACCCCCGGGACGCTGCAACTGACATAAATCTGAGTCAGTTCCCAGGCGTCTTCATTTTGATCACGTGACGATGGGGATGCTGCCACAGTCATAAGTGTGAAACATAAGTCCCCTTTTCCAGTGACGACGTAACTTTGGTCACTAAACAATCTGTTGTAAGTCAAGGGTTATTTGCACATCCAGTTCTTCAAAGTCCGGTCCCAGTAGCAGGATTCAGTTGGTTCAGCACGGTTTGAGCAAATTCGTTTTTACAGTATGGGAAGCCCATCTCTGTCCGGTCCATTCCTCAATGGATGTCAGCCCCCAATCTCGTCTCGTCCTTAAAACTGTCGTCTGGCTTTTTAAAGATGACAAGGAGAAGCATCATTTCTGGCAGGGAGAAAGTTATTTTCCTTGTCCTCTTTCCTCATTCTCTTCCTTCCCCGCCATGCGAAACCGATAAACTCTCCGAGGGAGATTTTTTTTTTTTTTTATCTGCAGATCGCTGGGAGGCAGGCGTGCCAGTCGGAATTCACTTCCTTATTATTATTATTATTTCAACCTGGAGGGTGTTTACTGTGCACGATTTCAAATTATGCCACCTTATCTTGACGTTTTGCGGGGCCTCACGTTGATGCACGAGGACGCATCTGATCAAAATTGTGCGCGTGGCTGGGTGGGTGGGAAGCTCCCCCCACCCATTTCTCTTGGAGACGTGTCATCCAGATAACTTGCAAGAGATCAAAGTTAGTTCTCTCTCTCTCTCCCTCTCTCTCTCCTTTCTCAAAAAGAAAGAAAGAGGAAAAAAAATAGCTGGGAGCGTCGACAGCTTTCGCGATTCTTAACCAGACGATCCCGTTTGCCAGCAGAGAGTGGCTTGGGAGTGAAAGAATTTGGCAGGGCTTCTCTGATGGTCCTCGCTCAAATTTTCAGATCAAGAAGGTGGTTTGGGGGTGTCTACCCAGGGGACGCTGTGGCTCAGTGGCTAAAACCCTGAGCTTGTCGATCAGAAGGTCGGCAGTTCAGCGGTTCAAATCCCTAGCGCCGTGTAATGGGTGAGCTCCTGTGACTTGTCCCAGCTTCTGCCAACCTAGCAGTTCGAAAGCAGGTAAAAAATGCAAGTAGAAAAATAGGAGCTACCTTTGATGGGAAGGGAACAGCGTTCCATGCACCTTTGGCGTTGAGTCATGCTGGCCACATGACCACGGAGACCTCTCCGGACAGCGCTGGCTCTTCGGCTTTGAAACGGAGATGAGCACCGCCCCCTAGAGTCGGGAACAACTAGCACATATTATTATTATTATTATTATTATTATTATTTATTGGATTTCTATACCGCCCTTCTCCCAAAGGACTCAGGGCGGTGAACAGATTAAGATACATGTAAATATATTATGTATATGTGCGAGGGGAACCTTTATCATACCCAGATCTCAGCCAGTAGTCTCTTGGTAGAGCTTGAGATGTTTGTCTAGAACAAGAGTCTCTGACCCTTGGTACATAGACCAGCACAGGGGCCATGGCATTCCAGAAATTGGGCCACACAGACAAGCGAAGTCCCATCCTCGGAATGCAGGCAGCACATGAAATCACTTCCCCTCCGGTCCATGGAAAACAACCTCTATCCACAGAACTGGTCCCTTTTTGGGGTACCAGGGCAAAATCAGGACAGCATCTGGACCAGCTCATGTTTAGAAGACAACTGGATGCTACCAGGCTCGGAGGTCCTTAAGACAGCGAGTGTCAGGGTTTCAAGTAACACCCCCAACGAAAGAAGACACCGAGGCTTGAAGTTCCTCAAAGTTCCATTTTATTAGCGCTGTCATATTGGCACATCTGGGAAAACCCGAATCTGAAAGTTATCAGGTTTTCCCCACCCAAAGAAAAGTCCAAGTCTCTGCCCAACATCCACATGTCCATCACAGGGTCCAATCAGACATCGTCCCAACTGGAGATGCCAATCAATACACCGTCCCAATTGGAGATGCCTCCCAGTTCCAGCCTTCCAAGTGCAGGGCAAGACGTCCTTGACTCTCTGAGAAAGGAATGTTATCATGACTACGTATCACCCTGGCTCCATACGATCCCCCCTCCCAGTTTCCCACAGTAGGAAATGTGGCAGGCCTGAGGATGCAAGGAGAAAGATGGCTTCCAGGCCTGACAGCAAGGTCTTTGAGTTGACAAGCTTTGCCTCAAGAGCTGCTCTCTAAGTCTTTTAATGGATTAACAGATTAACAGAGGTGGAAGGGACCTTATAGGTCATGTAGTCCAACCTCCCACTCATGCAGGAGACCCTACACCATTTTTGACAGATGGCAGTCCAGTCTCTTCTTGAAAGCCTCCAGTGATGAAGCTCCCACAACTTCCAAAGGCAACTTCTGTTCCATGGGTTGATTGTTCTCATTGTCAGAAAATTTATCCTTATTTCCAGGTTGAATCTCTCCTTGATCAGTTTCCATCCATTATTCCTTATCTGGCCTTCAGGTGCCTTGGAAAATAGCTTTCCCCCCTCCTTTCTGTGGCAGCCCTTCCAATATTGGAAGATGCTATCCTGTCTCCCCTGGTCCTTCTCTTCACTAGACCAGCCATGTTCCTGCTGTTAGGGTGTGTGTGCAAATACCAGATAACGTGGAGTCCAATAACAGCCCAGTCCAACGCCTCCACAGAATATCTAACAACCAAAGTAGTACATAGCACAACAGAGAAAACAGCGAGAATCAGCAGGAAGAAAGAACGCTTCTCTGTGCTGCTATTTAAACACTATAGCCTAATTACATAGTTCAGCAAACCCTGATTACATGGCTCAGTTGTTCTTAAAGGAACAGATATATTGCCTGACCAACAAGTTAGGATCAAGCTACAAGCTACAACCTAACACCTGCAACCGTTCATCGTATGTTGTAGCCTTCAGTCCCCTCATCCTCCTGGTTGCTCTTCTCTGCACTCTTTCTAGAGTCTCAACCTCCTTTTTATAGTGTGGTGACCAAAACTGGATGCAGTGCTCCAGGTGTGGTTTTACTAAGGCTTTATA
>CM075968.1:2671665-2727043 GCA_038048745.1 Coluber constrictor foxii
ACTGGAGGCTTTTAAGAAGAGACTGGATGGCCACTTATCTGAAATGGTAGAGGGTTTCCTGCTTGAGCTGCGGGCTGGACTAGAAGACCTCCCAGGTCCCTTCCAGCTTTTATTCTATTCTGTGCATATTATTCTATTCTATTCATATTCTATTTTCTGTTCTATTCTATTCAAATTATTCTATTCTATTCAAATTATTGTGTTCTACTCAAAACTATTCTATTCTATTCAAATTACTCTATTCATATTATTCTTTTTAAAAAACATATTTTAAACAAACAAAACTTAAGTACAAAAATACAAGGAAGAAAATTTCTGTGCAGAACTGTGACCTTTTACACGACATATCGCTACTCAGTTCTTATACTCTTATCTATTCATATTATTCTATTCTATTCATATTCTATTTTCTATTCTATTCTATTCAAATTATTCTATTCTATTCAAACTATTCTATTCTATTTTCTATTCTATTCTATTCAAATTATTCTATTCAAACTATTCTATTCTATTCAAACTATTCTATTCTATTCAAACTATTCTATTCTATTCAAACTATTCTATTCTATTTTCTATTCTATTCTATTCAAATTATTCTATTCTATTTTCTATTCTATTCAAACTATTCTATTCTATTCTATTTTCTATTCTATTCAAACTATTCTATTCTATTCAAATTATTCTATTCTATTCAAACTATTCTATTCTAACTATTCTATTCTATTTTCTATTCTATTCAATTCAAACTATTCTATTCAATTCAAATTATTCTATTCTATTCAAACTATTCTATCTTCTATTCTATTCTATTCAAACTATTTTATTCAAACTATTCTACTCTATTCAAATTATTCTATCCAGCCGGCCATTAGGGCAGAGAACCGGTTGTTAAATTATTTGAATCCCACCACTGCCTTGGGGAGGTCCCAACTTTCAACATTGGTTAAGCGCTCCGTCATAAATTCAGGACTACCTGTATTGCTAAATGATTTGTGGGTCGCCTCGCTTCCCGCCTCTTGCAATTCTGAAAATATCGGAATGCGTTTGGAGGCTGACAAAGGGTCCACCTGGGTCATGCAGGTGATCCACAGACCTGACTGTGGGTTCCCTCAAAGGGTATCTTACCCTTGTCCGACTGATTATTCCGGCTCTTGGGAACCTGCCTTGTGGCAGGAGGAATTAGCTCCGGTTGAACGGATGCCAACTGCCTGCTTCTCCAATTACAACCCGTTGGTTTCCCCTTTGGCACTTCTTATGGTGCCATCTAAAGATACCAGCCAGGGTGAGAAGGACACTTTGGCAGCCCCAAAGGATGAAGGTCTCTGAATCCGGATCCAGATGGCGCTTTGAGCAACAGGATCTGGAAAGCGTCTCATTCAGGCGTGGTGGCCCCAAGACCAGCGTGGCGGAGAACGTCCATGAGAGAGCTTCCATCAGGAATTGTCTTGAACCCGTCTTATATTTCACTGGCTGTAGAAGTAGAACAATTTAGACAGTAGAACAGTTTAGGGAGTAGAGTAGAGTAGAGTAGCGTAGCGTAGCGTGGAGTGGAGTGGAGCGGAGCGGAATGGGATGGGATGTAAAATTCAATAGAAAATAGAATAGAAAATAGAATAGAAAATACTGTATGGAATAGGATAGGAATAGGATAGGAATAGGAATAGGATAGGATAGGATAGGATAGGGTAGGGTAGGGTAGGGTAGGGTAGGGTAGGGTAGGGTAGGTTAGAGTAGGATAGGATAGGATAGGATAGACTGGACTGGACTGGTCTAGGACTAGGACTAGGACTAGGACTAGGACTAGGACTAGGACTAGGACTAGGACTAGGACTAGGACTAGGACTAGGACTAAGACTAGACTAGACTAGACTAGACTAGACTAGACTAGACTAGACTAGACTAGACTAGAATAGAATAGAATAGAATAGAATAGAATAGAATAGAATAGAATAGAATAGAATATGGAAGGGAATAGAATAGAATAGAATAGAATAGAATAGAATAGAATAGAATAGAATAGAATAGAATAGAATAGAATAGAATAGAATAGAATAGAATAGAATAGAATAGAATAGAATAGAATAGAATAGAATAGAATATGGAAGGGAATAGAAATAGAAATAGAAATAGAAATAGAAATAGAAATAGAATAGAATAGAATAGAATAGAATAGAATAGAATAGAATAGAATAGAATAGAATAGAATAGAATAGAATAGAATAGAATAGAATATGGAAGGGAATAGAATAGAATAGAATAGAATAGAATAGAATAGAATAGAATAGAATAGAATAGAATAGAATAGAATAGAATAGAATAGAATAGAATATGGAAGGGAATAGGAATAGGAATAGGAATAGGAATAGGAATAGGAATAGGAATAGGAATAGGAATAGAATAGAATAGAATAGAATAGAATAGAATAGAATAGAATAGAATAGAATAGAATAGAATAGAATAGAATAGAATAGAATAGAATAGAATAGAATAGAATAGAATGTAAAATTCAATATAAAATAGAATGTAAAACAGAATAGAAAAATGGAATAGGATAGAATAGAATAGAATTCAGAATAGAACAGAACACAACACAACAGAAATAAGGATAGGATAGGATAGAATGCAGAATAAATGCAGAACAGAAAGCAGAATGGAATAGGACTAGGACTAGGAATAGGACTAGAGCTGAAAGGGATCTTGGAGATCTTCTAGTCCAGCCCCCTGCTCAAGCAAGAGAACATACACCCTTTCAGACAAGTGACTGTCTAGTCTCTTTTTAAAAACCTCCAGTGATGGAGCGCCCATGATTTCCAGTGGCAAGCGGTTCCACTGGTTAATTGTCCTCCCTGTTAGGAAGTTTCTCCTTCATTCCAGCTTGCTTCTCTCCTTGATGAGTTTCCATCCATGGCTTCTTGCCTTCCGGTGCTTTGGAGAATACGTTGACCCCCTTCCTCTTCTTTGCGGAAGCCCTTCGAGGACTGAAATACTGCTATCCTGGCCCCTCTGGTCCTTCTCTTCTCTAGACTGGCTGTATCCAAATCCTGCCAGTGTTCTTCCTATGTCTTCCGGGTGCGCTTCAAGGACTTGGTTCTCATCTTTAAAGAGCTCCATGGCTTAGGACCCGGGTACTTACGAGACCACCTTCTGCCACCGATAACCTCCCACCGGCCAATACGCTCTCACAGAGAGGGTCTCCTCGGGGTGCCGTCGGTCAGGCAATGTCGACTGGCGACCCCCAGGGGGAGAGCCTTCTCTGTGGGGGCTCCCGCCCTCTGGAACGAGTTACCCCCGGGGATTCGATTGATCCCAGACCTCCGCACTTTCCGCAAGGCATTAAAGACTTTTCTATTCCAGCAAGCCAGGCTGGCTTAACGTAGATTTTAATGGGTGAATTTTAGGAGGGGTTTTAAATTGGGGAAAGCCAAAATTTGATTTAATTATGTTTTAGATTATTTTAACTGTTATATTGCTTGTATTTTAATGTTTGGCTGTTCACCGCCCTGAGTCCGTCAGGAGAAGGGCGGTAGACAAATTTAATGAACGATGAACTATAACTATAAACTATGTGTTAATCGGCGGGCCTTTGAATCAATGTAGCTGCTTTTCTCTGCACTTTTTCCCAAAGTCTCAACATCTTTTTGGTAACACGGTGACCAAAATTGATTGCAGCGTTCCAGGAGTGGCCTTACTCGGGGGGGGGGGGGGGTGTTTATAAAGCAGCACGAACCCTTCACACAATCTCGATTCTTTGCCTTTAAATCCATGCGATTTGGGGGACAGGTGTAGAAGGCGGCCCCGGGTTGAACCTCTTGACAGCTCCATCCAAATTGCCCCGGGGCCAGTCCTCGCCCCCCTCCCCTCCTCCTGCCCTCAGCCCTCCTAGGGCATTGACCTCTCCCTGGAAAGCGTTGCTCGATCCACCAGGCCTGGATGTGGGACAGCCATCTTTCTAATTACCGTTAAAATAATTACCTCTCTGGCTGCTGAGAGAGGGAGGCGGGGGGGGAGAGAGAAGATCAAGCGGTCCACGGCTGTTTTTCCTCGATGCCACAGGGTATACACGCCGCTTCCCGGGGCTTGTAATTAAAAGCGCCCGGTCTTTCAAGTACAAAATGAAAAGAGCCGGGGGGTGGAGTGGGGGGTAGGGTGGGGGGGGGTAGGGTGGCTCTTCTCCGCCCGCTGATTATGCGAGCAAAGGAGCAAGTGGGTCACCGTGGGGCAGGTTGTCCCATCTCAAATAGCTTCCCAGGGCCAGAAGGAAACTCTTGGCAGGAAGAAGTTTCTGGAGAACGGAGTTGGCTCCGTCAGAAGATGCTGGGGAAACAGCTCGCTCTTCTTTCTGAGCATCCCACCGCGTGGCTCCAGCCCGATCACTCTCTGGGAAAACGGCCCGAAGTCCCGTTTTGAATCCAGCCAGAAAAGCTAGCCAAGCATTCCTTGGGTTGAAGGACCTCTGTTGGGTGTTCTCCAAGCATTCTAGGCTCCCTCCTGGAAATTCCCATTTATATATAGAGGATGGATGGATGGATGGATGGATGGATGGATGGATGGAAGAGAGAGAGATCTATCTATCATATGATAGATAGATAGATAGATAGATAGATAGATAGATAGATAGATAGATAGATAGATAGATAGATAGATAGGTGGGTGGATGGGCAGATAGAGCTAGATAGATGAGAGGAGGGAGAGAGAGAGGTAGAGTGGTAGATAGATAAGAGGATAGAGAGAGAGAGATGAGAGGAGAGATATAGATGATAGATAGATAGATAGATAGATAGATAGATAGATAGATAGATAGATAGATAGATAAGATAAGATAAGATAAGATAAGATAAGATAAGATAAGATAAGATAAGATAGATGGACGGACAGATGAGAGGAGAGAGAGGAGAGAAAGAGAGATTAGATCAGTGATGGTGAACCTTTTCAGCACCCAGTGCCCAAATCGGAATGTGTGTGTATCCATGTATGTGTGCCGGAGCACTGGAAACCTGAGTAACAGCTGGCCATCACGCGCATGCCTGTTTTGGGGGCATTTTCGGGCCATTTTCAGGCTGTTTTCCCTGCACAGCCCATTTTCAGCAGGAGAGGCACCACGGAATGGTCCTTTAATATTCTCAGGCCAGTCCTGCGGGCCAGATTTAAGCACTATCCTGCGAGCCTCGAGTTTGACACTCCTGGTCCTGATGGACGGACAGCTGTGCGAATTATGTGTGTTCACCCCCCCTCTCTTTCCTTCCTCACAGTTGCGGGAGCTGGTCAGCATGTGTATCTACCCGGATCCAGACCAGAGGCCCGATATTGGTTACGTGCACCAGTTAGCGAAACAGATGCACCTCTGGACGTCCAGCACTTGAAGCGCATGGGTCCGCGTCCTGCGAGGAGAACCGTTCCCGGCTTAGTCTTACTTAACTTCTGTCTCAGACGAAACCAAGCGGTGCCTCATCGAACTCCAAAAGCGGCTTTTGAGTTGAGTTTGAGCCGCCTTTAGGGAGGATCCTTCCATGATTTCTGTACAGGTGCCTAGCGGGTGGATCTGATCCCAGCCACGGCTGTGCGATGCGGCGGCCAGCATTGGGTTGAGTTGCCTCTTCCGAAACCGGATAACATGTTACCGATGTAGATCTCGTGTTTTTTTCTTTTTTTTAAAAAAAAGATATTTTCTTCAAACTGTTTGTGTGTAATCTTAAGCTTTGTAGCAAGGGTTTCTGGTTGGTGTATTTTTGACATACCCCTTGTATGTTTAACGAATGTGAAATAGCGGGGAAATGAATTCCTTTGGGAAAATCACTTTAATCCTAATGTTAAGAATCGCAATACATTATTTTTTTTTTTCGGGGCGGGATGGGGGAAGGTGTAATGTGTATAACTGCTACTTTGCTTCTTCTAGCAGTGGTTATTAGCAAGTTCAGATTTCAAGTCCGTGTATCGTTTTTAAAAAACAAAGAAAGAAAGATATCCAACCTGCGTTTTTAAAAAAAAATTCATTCATATTTCTCTCCGTTGCAAGAAAGGAGGAGTATGGAGGAGGAGGAGGAGGAGGCTGAATTTTTCTTTTTTGACAAATCTTAGAATGATTTATTTTGCAGCGTGTGTTGTCAGCTCTGGGGTGAGGCTTTCGAACCAAAGGGAAATGTTGTCGTGTTTTGTCACATTTTTTTCTGGTTCGAGATTGCCACAGCCGCCGTCGCGGGGACTCCATAGCCTGGTGAGCGCTTTGACTAAAAGCACTGGGGTACCATTCTGTAAAGCCCATCTCTAGCCAGGGTTGAATCCCCTAAAATTCAGGGCAATCCCACGGGCCTCGAAACCAGATAAGTCCGGAGGAAAATGGCTTTGAATTCCCAGCACGATGGCCTGCATTTATTTTTTTTAACTGTGAAAACTCATTTACCAATGTGAATCCTTTTTCAACAAGCTGATCTGAAGGAAAACAAAACGAAACCAAAAAAATCCAGACTTTAAGCGTTCCGGAGATGTTAAGGCTTAAAGGATTTTTTTTTATTTGATGGAGCCTTAACTCTGGGACCGCCATGCCTTGCAAGCAGGATTTGGGGTGGGGGGGGGGGCTGCCTTGAGAAAGGACGGGGTAGTCATAAGCTTCTTTCTGCAGGCCACTTTTTAGAAGAAGAGGAAGTAGAAGAAACGGCAGAAAAAAGTTTTTCTCTCTTGGAAAGATGATTAAAGGTACCTCTCGACTGGCAGGGTTTTTGCCTCTCCTGGGTCTGCGAAAAAGCAAATTAAGTCACCGGTTTGGAACAAAGGGTTTTAAAGAAGGCAGGGTAGGGGGGATGTGGGGGTGACCAGAGGGCCCAGGAAAAGTTTCTCTTGAAGACCCTGCAAAACGGCTCTCAACTGCTAAGCTTCTGCCGAAAATTTTCCTCCGCTCTGCAGGTGATATTTTTGGGGTGGGGTGGGAACACTACCTCGTCTTGGGGGGTAATAACTTTGGAAAAGTTTTGGACTGTTGGGGGATTTCGGAAAGATAAATTGCTCGGCTCCATCTGACTCTGTACTCTCTCTCTCTCGCTCTCTCGTGCGCCGTTAAGGGTTCCTCTTAGTGCTTAAGTCGTCATCCTTTTGACGAAAGGGGTGGGGGGGGAAGGCAACTCTGCTTTTTTAGGCAAGATTTTTAGGCAAGATTTAAAATGATTTACCAAATAAAAGTTTCCTTTGTAAAAAGAAAACGGTCCTCGGCATTGAGTTGGCGTCGGCGAGGGGCTTAAAACTAGCACCTTTCACATTTTACTTCCCTCACGCGGGACAGCGTAGTTAAATCCAGATAGTCCTCCGACTTACGACCACAAGGGAGCCCACATTTTACTTTGCTAAGTGAAGTCGGTGGTTAAGGGAGCTTGGCCCCCTTTTTACGACTTTTTCTTGCCACCGTTAAGTGAATCACTGCAGTGGGTTGAGTGAGTGACACGGTTGTAATGCGAATCCGGCTTTCCCGTTGTCTCGGGCCTGTCGGGATTCTTCGCCAATGGCCAAGCGTCCGAATTTTGATCAGCTGGCCCGTGGGGGATGCTTGCAACGGTTGTGTAAAGTGTGAAAAGCAGTTGTGGGTCATTTTTTTCCCCAACTCGGAACTGCAACAAGAGGTTGGAGAACAAAATGCTTTGAAAAGCCTCTGACGATCCCAGCTGAGCCGCGCGATCATCAGAGCCTTTTTTTTTATTACTTTTAAAAGCATTTTTTCATCGGAAGAGGTTATAGAAAAAATGCTTTTAAAAGTAAAAAAAAAAGCCTCTGATGATCGTGCGGCTCAGCTGGGCATGGTGGGGGGAAAGGGGGGGCGCAGGGATTTTTGCTACCGGTTCTCCGAACCACCCGTTGTCATCGCTACCGGATCGGGCGATCTGGTCCGAACTGGGAGCACTTCACCCCTGGCAATAACCCAATTTGGAAAACTCACTAAGCGAAAGGTTATAAGTCAAGGATTCCCTGTACTCAAAACCCATAAATCCTTACACCACAACAGATAGAGCATGATGGGCTTGGAGACGCTTCTCTGCCATCCTCCAAATTCCAAGAACAACCCATCCTGTTCCATTATTTGCTTTATTCATCTGGTTAATTGCCAACATTGCAAAAAAAAAATATTTTTGACTTCAAAGGAATACACTCGGTCCCCCTAACCGTGTCCCGGACTCTCCGCCCGGAATCAGGACGTATCCATGGTCTGCACCGTCTCCTCTGCCACTTCCAGTTCCAGGCGGATGACCTTTTCCGACAGGACGCCTGTAGTTCCCTTCTCACACCGGTATCTTCCTTGCCTGTCGAGGAGCAAAAAGGCACCACCGTCACAAACAACTTTGTGGGTCAGAGTAACTCTCACCAGGCTGCAGGCATTACGCAGCTGGCAAGCAAGACTTTTTCCCCTAGAGAGATTTAGGGAATCCTGAGGACTAGAAACACACACAGACTTTTCGTGCTTGTGGGAGATTCTCCATAGGGTTATGGGGAACCCAAAGGGTTTTTTTCTTTTCTTTTTATTGAAAAAGTTTTACAAATACAAGTTTTTTCCCCCCCCGTTTCCCCCACTAACCCTCCTCCCATCCCTTCCCTCCCTTGGCTCCCCTTATAAAAATTATTATTCTTATACACTCCGCAGATGTTAAGAAAAAAAGGTGAAATCCAAATATAATATCATATCACACATTTCTCTCATCTAATCTACCCCCTATCAGTACTAAAAATTTCTAGATAGCATCCAGAGAGTAATTGTCTACATATATCTATCCCCAATATTACAAAATAAAATCCAAAACATAATTTCCCCCAATTGCTTTTTTTTCAAAAGGCGATTGGACTTTTTTTTCTCCTTGAGGGGGTTTTGCTTCTCATCTGAGAAGCTGCTTCAGTTCTAGCGGAACATGAACCCTTTCCGTGCCCCCAACCATTCAGTCAGAACCCGAGAAAGCTTCTGAGATGAGAAGCGAAAAGTCTTCAAGCAAAAACGAAGTCCATTTGCCTTTTGGAAATTTGACCCTTTGGCAACGTCCTTTTTCATGCCTCTCCTTCGGGAGCCTTCGCGACCACTGTGGAAGGAAAGAGGCTTTTCCTCTCGCAAGACGATGGGGCCCGCCAAGGGTTTTGCAAGACGGATCACGAAAATAAGGGCAGGTTGATACCACTATGAACGTTTTCAGCAGCAATGGGTTTCACATTTTATCACTGGTTTGCTGCGTGAACACACTTTGCTCATGTGCGGGCCTTCTGTGCATGCAACCAGCCTCAAAAATGTGCCTAAACAGGACAGCATAACACGGGGATAGGTCCACTAGTGATCTCCGCTACCAGTTCGCCCAAACTGGCGATCTCTGCTACCGATTCATCCAAACCGGCGATCTCTGCTACCAGTTTGCCTGAACCAGTCCGAACCGGTGTTCTCCGCTACCAGTTCGCCCAAACCAGCAGCGATCTCTGCTACCGGTTTTCCTGAACCGGTCCGAATCAGCGTTCTCCGCTACCAGTTCACCCAAACTAGCAGCGATCTCTGCTACCAGTTTGCCCGAACCAGTCTGAACCAGCATTCTCTGCTACCAGTTCGTCCAAACCAGCGATCTCCCAAACCGGTCCAAACCAGCTGAATACCCTCTGGTTTTCAGGCCACATCCTGGATAGGACCTGAAACCTTTAAGTGGCCAATTCAGCCTCATATCCCACCGCCTAAATTCCTTCGTGGTAGCCTTAGTCATCCGATGCATCGATTCATCATTTGTAGACTATCCTAAAGGTGCTTTTTCAAGAGGCGACTGGGCTTTTGTTTTTCCTTTGAAGATGCTTCGCTTCTCATCCAAGAAGCTTCTTCAGCTCTGACTGGATGGATGGTGGGAAGGATTTATGTTCAGTCAGAACTGAAGCAGCTTTTTTTTGCATGAGAAGCGAAAGGTCTTCAAAGGCCTCTTGAAATAAGGATGGCTGAGAATCTCCATAGACGTTTGCAGGCGACCTTAAAGGGCTAGTCCTTGAGTTACGACCACAATTGAGCCCAACATTGATGTCGCTAAGCGAGACATTTCTTAAGTGAGCTTTGCCCCCCATTTTATGACTTTCCTCACCGCAGTTGTTAATCAGATCACTGCATCTGTTAAGTTAGGAACACGACTGATTGACCCCAGGACACTGCAACTGTAGTAAGTATACACCAGTTGTTTTGCTCTGTTTTACGACCTTTCACGCCACGGTCGTTAAGTGAATCGCTTGCCATCATTAAGTTGGCCACCCGGTTGTAAAGCAAATCTGGCTTCCTCCACGGACTTTGCTTGTCAGAAGGTCGCAAAAGGAGATCGCGTGACACAGCAAACGGTCGTAAGTATGAGTCAGTTGCCCAACAATTTGAATTTTGATCACATTGACCACCACCCCTCCTCCCGGGGATGCTGCAATGGTCGTAAGCGTGAACAACGGTCGTAAGTCACTTTTTTCAGTGTCATCGTAACTTTGAATAGTCACTAAATGAACTATGGTAAATCAAGGACTACCTGTGGTGGTTATTGTGCTTAGCTTTCTCACCCCATTTCCAAGGCCTTCAGACCGCTCTCCCCGAGGAGGCCTTTTGCAGATCCGTTGCAACCGTTAAGCAAGACCCTTCTGGTTCACACACACACACACACACACACAAAACTCACCTTTCCCCCTTTTTGTTCGGTGTGTTGTACGGACGGAGGAAGTCCAGCTTGCTCTTGTTAATGACGCAGATATCAATATTGCTGCCAGAGCCCAGGTCATTAAATATGCCAGCTGCAATAGCATCTCTCACAAGGTGTTTGGCCTCTTCCTCCTTGGTGGGGGCGAGAGGGAGGGGGAAGAAGGAGGGAAAAATAGCAACAGCACTTAATAGACTTATATTTAGGTTTAGGTTTTAGGTTTTATTGCATTTATATATCACCCTTCTCCCGAATGGGACTCAGGGCGGTTTACAGCCATATTAAAACTATCACATATAAAAATTAAAAATAATTAAATAATTAAACTATTTGGCCATAAAATTTAAAACTGCTACACAGGGCTTCAGAGGCCTCTCTGAGCCGTTTACAGAGTCAGCCTCTGGCCCCCGACAATCCGAGTCCTCATTTTACCGACCTCGGAAGGACGGAAGGCTGAGTCAACCTTTGAGCCTGTCAGGATTGAACTCCTGGCAGTCGGCAGAATTAGTCTGTAATGCTGCATTCTAACCACTGTGCTACTATGGGAGATAGATGGATGGATGGATGGATGGACGGACGGACGGACGGACAGACAGACAGACGGAGAGAGAGCTGAGGGAGAGAGAGAGATGTGTAGATATATAGATAGATTAGAGAGACAGACAGACAGATACATACATACATACAAACAATACAATTCTTTATTGGCAGAGAGAGAGGGAGAGAGATGTGTAGATAGATAGATGAGAGAGAGAGAGAGAAGAGAGAAAAACAGACAGACAGATACATACATACATACAAACAATACAATTCTTTATTGGCAGAGAGAGAGAGAGGGAAAGAGATGTGTAGATGAGAGAGAGAGAGAGAAGAGAGAAAAACAGACAGACAGATACATACATACATACAAACAATACAATTCTTTATTGGCAGAGAGAGAGGGAGAGAGATGTGTAGATAGATAGATGAGAGAGAGAGAGAGAAGAGAGAAAAACAGACAGACAGATACATACATACATACAAACAATACAATTCTTTATTGGCAGAGAGAGAGAGAGAGGGAGAGAGATGTGTAGATAGATAGATGAGAGAGAGAGAGAGAGAGAGAAGAGAGAAACAGACAGACAGACACATACATACATACAAACAATACAATTCTTTATTGGCAGAGAGAGAGAGAGAGAGATGTGTAGATAGATAGATGAGAGAGAGAGAGAAGAGAAAAACAGACAGACAGACACATACATACATACAAACAATACAATTCTTTATTGGCAGACAGAGAGAAAGAGAGAGAGAGAGAAGAGAAAGAAACAGACAGATACATACATAAATACAAAACACAATTCTTTATTGGCCAAGTGTAATCAGACACACAAGGAATTTGTCTTCCACTTCACAAAGCTTTCCAGCCCTCTCTAAGCGGTTTACAGACTCAGCCTGTTGCCCCCAACAATCTGGGTCCTCATTTGACCAACTTTGGAAGAACGGAAGGCTGAGTCAACTTTGAGCCTGGTGAGATTCGATCTGCCAAATTGCAGGCAGCAGAAGGAGCCTACAGTACTGGGTAGTCCTTGACTTACGATCACAATTGAGCCCAAAAACCTCTGTCCTTAAGCAGGACATTGGTTAAAATGAATTTTGCCCCATTTTACGACTTTTCTCGCCTTGCTTCTTAAGCGAATCGCTGTGGTTGATAAGTCAACCCTGTGGAACTTGGCTTGCCAGAAGGGTCACGAAAGTTGATTAATATGACCCTGTGGACCCCCCCCCCCAGGTGGACGCTGTGACCATCATAAATGTGAGCCAGTTGCCAAGCGTCTGGAATTTTGACCACGTGATGATCATGGGTCACTCTGCAAAAGTCGTAACGGAGAAAAAATGACCGTTAAGTCACAGTTTTCAGTGCCGTCGTAACTTTGAACGGTTACTAAATGAATTGTTATAAGTCGAGGGCTACCTGTAATAGAGAGAAACCAGAAGAAAAAAGAAGACAAAGATATGGAAGAAAAGAGACCACAGAGAAATCTGGTCTAATGAAAAGAAGGACCAGGGGAGACAGAATAGCAGTCTTCCAATCTCTCAGGGGCTGCCCCAAAGAAGAGGGAGTCAAGCTATTCTCCAAAGCACCAGAAGGCAGGACAAGAAGCAATGGGTGGAAACCAATCAAGGAGAGAAGCAACTTAGAACTCAGGAGGAATTTCCTCATAGTTAGAACAATTAATCTGTGGAACAACTGGCCACCAGAAGTTGTAAATGCTCCAATTTTTAAGAAGAGGTTGGATAACCCTTTGTCTGAAGTGGTGTAGGGTTTCCTGCCTAAGCAGGGGGTTGGACTAGAAGACCTCCAAGGTCTCTTCCAACTCTGTGATTCTATTCTATTCTAAATCGGTTGATGCTTCTACAGCCATACATTAGCTGGAATTATGCGGTGACTCTGCCACTTGGGAGGGGAAGCAAAAACATTCTCCAAAAAAAGAGGAAATAAATTTGCAGGCATTTGAATAACTGCAAAGTCCAACCGAGGAAAGGAGGAGCTCCCTCTTTTCCTGGGCTGAAGAAGAAAACAAGTACGAGCTGATTTGGCATTAAAAGGTAACGGTTCCCCTCACACATATGTGCTAGTCGTTCCCGACTCTAGGGGGCGGTGCTCATCTCCGTTTCAAAGCCGAAAAGCCAGAGTTATCCGAAGACGTCTCCGTGGTCATGGGGCCGGTGTGACTCAACGCCAAAGGCGCATTGCTCACATCTAAAATGATTATTTTTTCCCCCCATGCATTTAAAAAAAAGCACCCCCTGGTTTTTCATTCCTATTCCCAAGGGGAACGAGTACCAAAAAAATAATAATAAAAGAATTAGGAAAACAAAACCCTGTTAAAATCTGCACTCCTCTTGATTTTCTTTTTTCTAACACGTTTGATGCCTGCAAAGTGGTCGTACAGACACAGTATAAGATGTAACTCTTTGTTACATCAGCGCCAGAGGTGGGTTTCAGCAGGTTCTGACCAGTTCTGACGAACTGGTAGCGGAAATTTTGAGTCGTTCGGAGAACCGGTAGTAAAAATTCTGACTGGCCCCGCCCCCATCTATTCTCTGCCTCCCGAGTCCCACCTAATCGGGAGGAAATGGGGATTTTGCAGTGTCCTTCCCTTGGATTGGGGAGGGAATGGAGATTTTACAGTATCCTTCCCCTGCCACGCCCACCAAGCCATGCCACCCCCACAGAACCAGTAGTAAAAAAAACTTGAAACACATCAGTGATCGGCGCCCTCTACAGGAAGGGTGTTGAACTCGATTTCATTTGAGGGCCGCAATGTATTGTTAAGCAAACTCAATACCCAGACAACAAGGTGTTCATTGAGCAGTGATAAGTGGGATTAATAGAAAATTAATAAAATTTATTGAAAAGAAAAGAAAAAGTCTGCATTTTAGACGAGGGGCCCTGAACGAAAGTCATGTTGGATGTGAACTCGGAGAGAAAAACGACCAAATCTTGGAAGAAGTGTATGAATTTCAGCATCTTTTGCAGGCTGGCACGCCTGTCTGTGTCCCCCATTCGAGGTTTGCCACTGTTTTTTTTTTTTAATTTGATTTATATGCCGCCCTTCTCTGGAGACTCAGGGCGGCTTACAATGCGTTAAGCAACAGCCTTCATACTTTAGTATATTTTATACAAAGTCAGCTTATTGCCCCCACAAACTGGGTCCTCAATTTACCCACCTTAGAAAGGATGGAAGGCTGAGTCAACCTTGAGCCTGGTGAGAATTGAACTCGCAGTAATTGCAGGCAGCTGAATGTTAAATGCTGCCTTAGTAGGAGGCATTAGCCTCCTACGCCACTCAGGCTCCTGGTTTGCTGTGCGCGGATGCACAATACATGCCAAATGGGGAAAGGAGCCTTAAGACGGTAAGTAGAACAGCAAGGGGGGTGAGAACAGCTGTGCCGCACGATTTAGATTCACCAGAAAGCAAGATTTTCTGCTTTCTAGCGAATATAAACCGCGCGGCACAGCTGATCGTCGGAAATACCGGTTTGGTATTTTTTATTATTACCGGTTCGGGTGAACTGGTGTGAACCAGTAGCATTTCACCCCTGCACCTAACCCCCTGCAGAGCCCCTCACTCTGCAAGGCTGAACGAGGGGGGGGAGAAGGGGTGCTCCTCATCCTCACCGTTCAAGTCCCCGCGCGGCTTGAACAACAGACCCAGACCGTGTGCGCTGCTCTTTAACCCTCAAGGTCCTCCCAATTTTTTTTTCCCAGCAGCAGCTGCCATGCGTAGCGCTGAAGAGGACCCCAATGGGCAATTGAGCCTGTTCCCAGCACATGTTCAAGACCCTCCAGGGATCCTCCACACAAGAGGCCCAGATTCTCACAGCTCAATTATTTCGGCTGCAAATCTCCTCCTCTGTGCAAGAGGCCAGTTTGCTTCTGCTTTGCTCACTTACAGGAACCTGGTTACTCCTAATTTTATCTCTCTCTCTCACACACACACACACATACAAACTCCTACACAGTGAGCTGGCTCTAAATTCAGGACCTGGCTTGTCAGATCAATACACCCAACTTAATTCTGCCACACCAACGTTTTGGAAGCTTGGCCAATTCTGGGTGGACTTCAACTCCCAGAATTCCCCAGGTAGCAAACTCAGAGTAACAGAGTAGGAAGGAACCTTGGAGGTCATCTAGTCCAACTCCCTGCTCTCAATCAGGAGACCCTATATATTATTCTCTCTGGGGAACCCTGGAAGTTGAACTTCACAGATCTTCAAGTGGCTAACCCAACTCCTAATCAGATTCAGACCGTCTCTATCTAAGACCTGTGTGGCATTTCAACCATCTCCTTTCTCAAATCCACAAGGGCCAGGAATATTATCCAGACTTGGGATATCCATTCAGACAACCCTGCCCAACTTTCCTGGGAGGAAAAAGCCACCCGGTGGTAAAACCTTCCAGGCCACCGAAAGCTTTAAGCAGCGGTCCGATCGGGAAAACACTGACAGCCCGTCTATCAAACTCAAAGTACAGATTTAACGACGGCGCAGCCACCGTCCCAAAGTTTGGGATTATTTCAAAGGGAGGACGATCCTCCTTTGAAGGTTGCAGGACCTAAAGTACCTGGGAACACAGCCCCCCCCCCCCTGCTGCCCCCCACCAGCCCAGAGATATCCCATAAATGAGATTATACAGTAAGAGTGATGTACGGTATTTGAAGTCAGCTGCGATGAGCAGCTCTTTTCAGGGCAGGATGGCTCGCGAGCCGTTGCTACATTGTGTAATGTGTCCCTTGGCTCCGATGTGCTCCGCCATTTACCGGCGCAAGACAAATGGGCCGCGCTTGTAAAAGGCACAAAGAGGACCGGGCCAGCCGCCTAATGGTCACCGCAGCTGTGCCAAACGGCTGGAAGAGGCCACGGCAGAGCCCCCGAGTTCATTAAAACTGACCAGTAATGGATCTGCGAAAGGGCGCCGGAGGAATTGAGCGGTAAAGGCTAAAATAAATAACTCAGCATGGAGAGCTCATCCGAAATGGCGTTTGATAAATTATTTATCGCGGCGGAGATTGCCTGCATTTAATTTTGGAGCTACTGGTAGCATCTTTAAAAGATGATTTATGTCTTGTAATGCCATTAAACTCTATATGGGCCCTCTGCTGGCTATCATGTCTGCCGAGATTTAAAGGGAGAGTTTTAAACTGTCACGGCAGCATCATCGTGGAGAGGCCCGTATTAAATCTTGACTTTAAACCTGCTATCTGGAGAGTTGCATTCGGTACACGCGCCAAAACTTGATATATTGCCTCCTTCCAGCCCTAATGACAAGAAGCGAAGCCCAAACGCTTGCAGTCTCCTTCCTTTCCCCACTCAACGGTTTCTGCCTTTGTCTTGCAGATGTTGGGTCCAATTTGGGTAGGAAGGAAGGAAGGAGAACGGCCAACCCAACCGCGTCAGGCCCGGAAGCCATCTTTTTCGTCGGACCTTCAGGCCTGGCACATTGACTGCTGTGGGAAACTGGGAGAGTATGGAGCAGGGGAGATATATAGTCATAACAACATTCCTTTCTCTGAGAGTCAAGGACATCTTGCCTTGCACCTGGAGTGGTGTGACTGGGAGGCATCTCCAGGTGGGACAGTGCTTTGATTGGAAGATGTGATGGACATGTGAGGGCAGGGGGGAAGGGGCTTAGACTTTCCTTTGGGTGGGGAAAACTTGGAAGCTTTCAGATTCGGGTTTTCTCAGATCTGCCAATGAAAGGTAAAGGTTCCCCTCGCACATACGTGCGAGTTCTTCCCGGCTCTAGGAAACTCATCTCCGTTTCAAAACCGAAGAGCCAGAGCTGTCGGAAGACGTCTCCGTGGTCATATGGTCGGCATGACTCAACGCCAAAGGCGCACGGAACGCTGTTCCCTTCCCACCAAAGATGGTCCCTATTTTTCTACTTGCATTTTTTACCTGCTTTCGAACTGCTAAGTTGGCAGAAGCTGGGACAAGTCACGGGAGCTCATCCTGTTACGCAGCACCAGGGATTCGAACCGCTGAGCTGCCGACCTTTCGATCGACAAGCTCAGCGTCTTAGCCATTGAGCCACCAAGTCCCAGATGTGCCAATATGACTTCTCTAATAAAATGGCCTCAGAGTCATCTTTCGTTGGGGTGTTACTTGGAACATCGAACTCTTCCACAAGCCATGTCTCTTTCGAGATGACCCTAAGCCAACCCAGATCCAACATCCACCTGATTTTCCTGGACACGATAAAGAAATGGCTGACCACCACCTCCTTCCAGATGTTTTTCCAGCTTACCAGCTGGACTGACAAAGCTGGAATTTGTATCAACAGCTTCTCAACCAAGGGCTAACCAGATCTGGCCCAGCTTTGCTTCTACACTTGACAAGATCAAGACAGGAACTGCCTTTTAGATTTCTCCAAGCTTGGCGACTTGAAGACGGGTGGACTTCCAACTCCCAGAATTCCACGCTGACTAGGGAATTCTGGGCATTGAAGTCCACTGGTCTTCAAATCGCCAAGCTTGGAGAAACGTTACTTTGAGCTTGGTGATTTCCTTGAAGACATTTCATGACCCAAACTAGGTAACATCATCAATGCTAGCCATCTGATGTTGGTCTCATCAAAAGTAGAATCTTGCACTTAGGCAAGAAAACCCTAAAGTGCACATATAGTCTGGGTGAAACGAGGCTTAATAGCAGTAACTGTGAGAGGGATCTCGGAGCCTTAGCGGACAACCAGCTAAACATGAGCCAACAGTGTGCGGCGACAGCCAAAACAGCCAATGAGACCTTAAGTTGCATTAAGAGAGGGATACAATCAAGATCAAGGGAGGTACTAATACCACTCTATAAAGCCTTAGTAAGACCACACCTAGAGTACTGCATCCAGTTTTGGTCACCACACTATAAAGAGGTTAAGACTCTAGAAAGAGTGCAGAGAAGAGCAACCAGGATGATGAGGGGGCTGGAGGCTAAACCATACGATGAATGGTTGAAGGAACTTCTCCAGTGAAGAGAAGGACCAGGGGAGACAGGAGAGCAGTCTTCCAATATTTGAGGGGCTGCCACACAGAGCAAGGGGGGTCAAGCTATTTTCCAAGGCACCTGAAGGCCAGACAAGGAATAATGGATGGAAACTGAACAAGGAGAGATTCAACCTGGAAATAAGGAGACATTTTCTGACCGTGAGAACAATCAACCCATGGAACAGAAGTTGCCTTCAGAAGTTGTGGGAGCTTCATCACTGGAGGCTTTCAAGAAGAGACTGGACTGCCATCTGTCAGAAATGATGTAAGGTCTACATGACCTCCAAGGTCCCTTCCAACTTTGTTAATCTGTTAATGTTACCTGATTTGGGTCATGAAAAATCTGCCAGAAAAGTACCAAACTCAGAAAGCACCAAGGACTCCGCATTTCAACCCTGAGCTACAAATATTCTCCTTTATTGAGTTCTATTTCTCCGTAGCCTTTCCCTTATATGAAATCCTTCGAGAATACATCATCGTACATTATTTCTTTCTTTCTTTCTTTCTTTTTTTAAAAAAATGCAAACTGTTGGAAGCAATTCTGGCTTTTGAAAGAAGGCATGTCAATTTACCGGCTGCGATATGGATTGTATCCACAACTTGATTTAAAAAAAATAAAATCCTTATTTATGACATTTCCCAAACAGACCGGCCAGAATGGAAGTTCTTACAAAAAACCAGGGGAGGGGAGAAAAAAAGGGGGGAGGGGGAGGATAAATAAAGGCGAAAGGAAAGATAAAAAGACAAATTACTTTAAGCAGGAATCTGAGAGAAATAACTGGGTTGGGGAAAGGGCAGCGTGAGGGAGGTCAGACCGGCGGTAAAAATCTATGGAGAAGTGCTGGGGATTCGAGACTAGGAAAATGATCGTTCGTGAAGGCTAAATAAACCGAGGGCAGGATAATTAAAGCGTAGAAGAATAATGCGGATTCACCCGTCTTCCGGGAGAAATTGTGCGCGGATCAATATGTAACTGAGAGCGGGGCTAAATCTGCTGGGAAGTTCAAAGGAGAACCGACCCGAGACACGGATACTAAAAATCAAAGCAATTTTCATTTCTTTCTCCAAAAGATCATTTTGGTCATTTCGTTGGCCAAAAAAGAAAAGAAAATAGGTTAGAAAGGGGAATGTGGGAAGTCAAACCGCCTTACCTGCTTCTAATGTCCTTTCCAGCTTTCTAAGGAAAGTAGAATCAAAGAAGAGTCAACCTCGAGAGTCAAGTTTCTTTCTGCTGATCTAAAATGAGAGCTCACCAAGAGATATTTTGAGGTCTACGTGGCCAAGCTTTTCTTTTCGGAGACTCCTAGAAGTCCAGGAGACTTATAGGTCCAGGACGTGACCTTCTCAGGTCCCATGCTTTCATCTGGACTTTGGTGAGAAGGTAGACTCGTTGTCCACTAACTTCGACAACGAGGGCAGGACATAGAAGCAAAGGATGGAAACTAATGAAGGAGAGAAGAAATCTAGAGCTACGAAGAAATTTTCTGACAGTGAGAACAATTCATCAGTAGAACAACTTGCCTCCAGAAGTTGTGAATGCTCCAACACAGGAAATTATTAAGAACAAGACTGAACAACTATTTTGTCTGAATTAGTATAGGAATTCCTGCCTAAGCAGGGACTTGGACTAGAAGATCTCCAACTTTGTTATTCTATTCCATTCGCTACAAAATTATATGATCGGGCTTGATACATTGAGAGTTAAAAGCTTGAAAATTTATGTAGAATGTGTAACTCCTTAGCATCAGGGAGTGTTAATGTAAGGCAACTGGCAGTTGGAACAGAGTTCTTTTCAGGTGGGGCGGGGGAGTAGAATATCTAACTCCTTAGCATCAGAGCGTCTTAATATAATCTATATATAAAAGGCCAAATATCACTCACTCAATCACAAAATCTCCAGAACTGTAAAGCCTACAAACTTGAAACTTGGCACGTATATTCCTCTTGGCTTGTAGGTACTCATTAAGAAAGGATTTTTCGAAATGACCATCAGATCATTAGTATCTCATATTCAGTATTGTATTAGATTTTGTGATGAGTGAGTGGTATCTCGCTTTTATATATGTAGATTATCGGAGAGCTCTGCCCTCTCACATTAATTTAGTCAATACTTTTCTTATGTTGGGAGGGTTCCACACCAAGAAGAAATTTGCAAGGAAGTGTTGCATGATCCCAGGCAGCTGAGGAGTCCCAACAACACACGTTGACTTCTCCCTTGAGGAAATGACATGCCTGTCACTTCACATCCACGGGATAGATTTCATTCTGCCATGAACTTCACACTTCGGGGACACTTTGCCTGCTGATATTTTGGTGTCGTCCACAGCTACAGAGGGTTCACCATTCAGACATGGTGGCCTCAACCCTGGGTGATCTGTCTCCTAGTACAGTTCTTCAGACAGGTTGGTTTTGGGGTGCTTTCCTCAGAAATTGGACAGATACACGTTCTATCCCTCATGTCAGCGTGAGGCATTATCTCGCTTCCTAAACGATCTGAGGAAAATCCTCACACTCATCCCCCCTCATTTGGAACCGAGACAATCGTTTCACCCCGCCTGAAAAGCAAACCATGATTCTGGGCTCAGCATTCCTCCTTTGAACACATTACGAAATGAAGATCCTACCGTGTTCCCCTGAAAATAAGACCCAGCCGGGAAATAATCCCTAGCATGATTTTTCAGGATGCTCGTAATATAAGCCCTACCTCCCCCCAAAAAATAAGCCCCAATTAAGTTTGTCAGCCAGACGGATGCATTTAGTACCGTATCTCCCTGAAAATAAGACCTAACTGGAAAATAACTTCTAATGTGTTTTTTTGGAGCCAAAATTAATATGAGTCTTATTTTCGGGGAATATAAGAGTCTTATTTTCGGGGAAACACGGTAGCGCCTTTCACATGTTCTACAACCTCTATCAAAAAAGGAAGGCCTTAAAGAGTTTGCTATAGAGAGACTTAATCTTCCACAGCCCTCACTTATGATCAGCAGAAACTCCGCTATTTTCAAAAGACGAACAACCTCGGCCTCTCCTTTCTCCTATCCTCCAATACCAGTATATAATAAACCATGTTAATATTTCATACCGGTGTAAAATATGCTGGAGTATCAATTCAACATCTGTTGTCTTTAGGGTTCGGGAGTCCCGCTGTGGCTCTTTCAATTTGTAATTGAGTTCTATACTGAATTAATCAGCAGTTTATCTGTCTCTCTTTTTGGGGGGGGGAAGGCGGGAGGGGAATAAAAGAAGAAGGGGGGGGGGAAATCCTCTCTACTAACCTGAATTTACATTAACAATTTATAGCAAATTACCTGCCAAGGCAACAATGTGTGACTCTGGAATTCCTGCTCAGTCCCACGAACTCCTTTGATTTTTGTTTCTTGCTCTCTTATTGGCAAAACTACCTTTCCGTCAATCAAACAATCAAACTCTCGTTTCGTCCCTACAGGAGATGGATGTACATTTCATGTGTTCCTTTATTATTTTCTGAAAAACGCTCGGACTTTCACAGGGGGCAGACGGTCACAAAAATGACCAAGGCTGAGCTTTTCGTTTTGGAGGCTGAAACCTACAAAGAACGATTCTGTCTGATCTAACGAAGGAGGGATGCGGTGGGCTCAGTGGCTAAGAGGCTGAGCTTGTCGATCGAAAGGTCGGCAGTTCAGCGGTTCGAATCCCGAGTGCCGCATAACAGAGTGAGCTCCCGTGACTTGTCCCAGCTTCTGCCAACCTAGCAGTTCGAAAGCACGTTAAAAAATGTAAGTAGAAAAATAAGGAGCACCTCTGGAGGGAAAGTAACCGCGTTCCGTGCGCTTTTGGCATTGAGTCATGCCGGCCACATGACCACGGAGACGTCTTCAGACAGTGCTGGCTCTTCGGCTTTGAAACAGAGACGAGCACCGCTAGTCGGGAACAACTAGCACATATGTGTAAGGGGAATCTTTACTTTTACCTTAAAAGACGAGGAGGGAGTCAAACTATTTTCCAAAGCACGGATGGCAACTAACCAAGGAAAGAAGCAACTAGAACTAAGAAGAAATTTCCTGACAGTGAGAACAATTGATCAGTGGAACGGCTTCTAGAGGTTTTAAAGAAGAGACTGGACACTCATTTGTCTGGGATGGTATAAAGTCTCCTGCTCAAGCAAGGGGCTGGACTAGAAGACCTCCAACTCTATTATTCCTTGTCCTTGCAGAAGTAAAATTCCAATAACACAAATATTAGAAGTGCAAGAACATGTAGTGTTTTTCCCCCCACCTCCTTAGCCTTCTACCTCCCAGCTAAGAGTGAGCTCTGGGTCCACGTGAAAAAAAGTGCGAGAGATGGAGTCAAGGCGTGCAAATCGGAGACCCAACGCCGGAAGAGCAAAAGATAACCAGGGTCTACTATAAAAGGGTTAAGGTGAATTTTTGGTTTGACTGCCAAGAGTCAAAAAATAATAATAATCATCTGCTTCCCCCCATCCACACACACACTCTTGAAAAATTTGGCAGAGGGGGAAAAAGACAAGCTTTAAAAAAATGCAAGAATCGACCCAGACAGACAAAAAAAATCCCCCATGGGTGTTTCTTTGGACAAAGGGGTCTTGCAGTGTTGCCCCCCCCTCCACACACACATATGCCCTCCCTCCCTCCAGCATTTGCCTAAGCCTTGCCCGCTGCCAATGGTGGCACATTACCGAAGGCAGGTCTCCAGCTTAACGTGGACAGTCTCCCTTGATCTCGGCTGTCTCCTTGGCTGCGTTCCCGGCAAGCCTCCCACCTTCCCGCGGAGTCATTAAAACGCGAGTGTCAGCTGTGGAGATTAAGGCAGAGGATACCCAACACCTGAGCCCCGGGGTTGGGGACCGGGCCATTTTGATCAGCCCCCGCTACTAATGAAGGCAGGATTCATATGCAGCTTGTCAGCCTTCCTGGGTGTCGCTTGGCAGCCCCCGGATCGCCTAAATGAGACTGATGACTTGACAGCTCTTGATCGAGATTGAGAAGACAAGGCGGCTTTCCAAAATTATTGGGGGGCTGGAGAGAGGAAGGGGAAGGGGTTTCTGGCCTCTTCCCGGCTGGCGGCTGAGAGGACCCTCTCTGCAATCCCCCAAGTGGAGCCTTCGTGAACAGGACGTCGGCCCACTGCAGGGATTGGGGGGAAAAGAAAACCAATATTTGGGGGGCCGTGTTTTCTCCCGCCAGCGAGGGGGAGAAACCGAACGGTTTCTCCAAAAGCTGAACCTCGGATCCTCCTGCTTGTCTGGCTTTCAGGGGTCTCCCGGGTAGCCCTTTCTGCCTTCCAGCAAGCAGGTGTGCAGCCTTCCTCTTCCGAAGCTTCAAGGGAGCTTTAGGGAGGTTGCCGGTTGCCGATTTTGGCAACGTCCCCACCGTTCTGCTGGAGATGCTCTCTTCTCCATCTTCTGGAAGAAGACGGGCGTTTCGCTGCCTTGTAGCCTCGGGATGTTCGATTGTCAGGCTTGGCACCAGCCAAGTCACTTGGTACTCAAACTCCAGATTTGGTGGGAGGAGGAGGAGGAGGAGGAGAAGGAAGGGGGGACCCTGGGCCGTGCTAGTGTGCGAGCTTGCCCAAGGCAGAAGCAGAAACTGCGACAACTTATCTCGCAACGGCAGAGCGCCAGGGCTGGCGAAAGCTGCAAGACTTGGCATAGCCCAACCGCCCGGCCTTCCTTTCAGCCGGGCGTCTTCAAAGCCCGCTCTTCGCCCTGTAGGCCACGCCAGCTGCCAGGCCAGGTTTGATCCTTTTCAGCTCTCGGCAGCCCTCGACGGGAAATTCCAGCGAAAAGCAACGAAATGTTTTTTTCAAACGACTCGCTATGATTGCCTGTCGCCGATTTTTATAAATATTGTGCGCGGCTCGGTTCCTGTGGCACGGCTCTCTGGGGAGGAGGCCCAAAGCATAGCAAAGAAAGGGGCGGGGAGAAGGAGATATGAGGGGGGGGAAAGCCCCCACTTTCCTTGCCTTCAAATAAATGCTAATTTCTTTTAACGCAGAAGGGGTGTTGGGTTTTTTTTTGCTGAGCAGCTTCAGGAGCAGGGAATACATATCAGAGGGAACTGTGTGTGTGTGTGTGTGTGTATGTGTGATTGTCTTTTCCAGCAATCTTCAGCTGCGGCTTTCATTAAGCTTGTTTAATTAGATTCCAGATGCTAATTTGCAAGTTGAAACCAGAGGGTGCGGGACAGAGGCTGCCTTTGAATCGCTGCTCTTGTGATGTGGTGGACTTTAGAAGATATGGCCGCCTCTCTCGGAGCGCTTAACCCAAACCGCCTGACAATTAGCAACCGGGGGGGTCGGGGAGGAGGGCGAGAGAGAGGGAACCGGGCTCCGCCTTGACCGAAGCTATGGATCTGGTTTTTGCATCGGCTTTAAGGGAAGCGGGTCTCAAGCCTTCTCCCACCCATCCTCACCCAGTGATAAATTTGGGGAGTGGGGGTTGGGGGGGGTGGATCAAGACCTCAGGCTTTTCAACCCGAGGGGCTCTGCTTTGAGATGGTGCGGACGGCTCAGAAGATGCTTCTCCCAACGCCGGGAAATTCTGTCTAGAAAACTGGCCATAAACCATCATAAAGGACTTTTAGAGTTACACAAAGGAAGGTCCTTTGGGGGAGGGGGAGGGGAGGGGTGGCTGGGAATTACCTCCATGTCAGGTTTGAACTTGTCCTCGAAGACCGCCATAGCCGCCAGGGATCCAGAACCTGAAATCCATCAGAAAAGAACCATCAGTTTTCCCCCTTATTCTTCAATCTCAATCTCAATCTCAATCTCTCTCTCTTTCAATCAATCAATCGTCCATCCATCCATCCATCCATCCATCCATCCCTATCTATCTATCCTGTATTATCCATATCTATACATATATCTATATCTATATCTATCTCTATTATATATTATCTATATGTACATCTATCTATACTGTATTATCTATATCTATCATTTCTCTATTATATATTATATATATCTACCTCTCCTGTACTTATTAGCCTTATCTATCTATCTCCTGCATCTATTATCTATTCCTATCTCTATTATATATTATCTATATCTACATGTCTGTCTGTCTGTCTATCTCTATCCTGTATTATCTCTCTCTTTCCTGCATCTATTACCTATTCTCTATCTCTATCTAGCTATTATATATTATCTATATCTACATCTATCGATCGATCGACCTACCTACCTACAACTCTTAAATACATATCAATCTATCTATCTATCTATCTATCTATCTATCTATCTATCTATCTATCTATCTATCTATCTATCTATCTATCTCTACCTATCCTGTATCTATTATCTACTCTATTATATATTATCTATATCTATATCTACATCTATCTATACTGTATTACCTATATCTATCTATCATCTATCTATCTATCTATCTATCTATCTATCTATCTATCTATCTATCTATCATGTAGCTATTATCTATCTCTATATTTATCATATTATCTATATCTACATCTATCTATACTGTATTACCTATATCTATCTATCTATCTATCTATCTATCTATCTATCTATCTATCTATCTATCTATCTATCTATCTATCTATCTATACCTATCCTGTATCTATTATCTACTCTATTATATATTATCTATATCTACATCTATCTATACTGTATTACCTATATCTATCTATCTATCTATCTATCTATCTATCTATCTATCTATCTATCTATCTATCTATCTATACCTATCCTGTATCTATTATCTACTCTATCTATTATATATTATCTATATCTACATCTATCTATACTGTATTACCTATATCATCTATCTATCTATCTATCTATCTATCTATCTATCTATCTATCTATCTATCTATCTATCTATCTATACCTATCCTGTATCTATTATCTACTCTATTATATATTATCTATATCTACATCTATCTATACTGTATTACCTATATCTATCTATCTATCTATCTATCTATCTATCTATCTATCTATCTATCTATCTATCTATCTATACCTATCCTGTATCTATTATCTACTCTATCTATTATATATTATCTATATCTACATCTATCTATACTATATTACCTATATCTATCTATCATCCATCTATCTATCTATCTATCTATCTATCTATCTATCTATCTATCATCTATCTATCTATCTATCTATCTATCTATCTATCTATCTATCTATCTATCCTGTATCTATTATCTACTCTATATTTATCATATTATATATATAATATATATATATATATCTACCTACCTACCTACCTACCTACCTACCTACCTACCTATCTAGTTCAAGTTTTGTTTTAGGCCCTTCCTGGGGTCAGGATTTGGGGTTTTACAGTCAGGTAGCATTAAGGCAGCCATGGCTAGAAGCTTTTGAGAGAAGGTGAGGACAGGCTTTAAACACATTTACACCAGCAGAAGAGGCAACCCTCTGGGCCCGCGAAGAGGTTAGGAGTCAGGAGGTTAGGTAAGCTTCCCATTTTGCTGTTTCGAGCCACAAAACAGAGAAGGCACATTGGATGAGAATGGGCGACACGTCCAATCAGGGTTCTGCCAGCTTCCAGAAACTTTTGAACGGCCCAATAAAAGCCATCCCTTTTCCTTCGAGCAAGCCCATGCACGCACACCACCAGCAAGCATACATTTTTTTTAAAAAAAATAGGCAAAATGTCCTACAACCATCTTAATCCTGCTTCGTTCCACGCACACACACATCCCAAAACAATCCCCCAAAACCTGAAGTTAATCTGCCTTGCGGGCAAGACTCTCTTGGCAATTTTTCAGGCCCGCTCCGTGATTTGGGGGAGGAGGGGGGGAAACAAAGTTGCCTGCAATTTTTTATACCAATTAGGAGGAATTTTTATTTATTTTGGTGGCATTTATGACTTTTTAAACTGTTTTTGCATACCGGCTGCCTTATTTAACTGGGTCAGCTCGAGAGCCTCTTCTCCATTTAAAATGATTTGTGTACATTGCTTGACCACCTCGACGGTTTTGAGCAAAAGGAAAAAAAAAAAAAGGAAAAAGGCGGCGATTAAACCCCCCAGTTTCAAATGAGGGGACCCGCTGATTTGATCACGTCTGCTGAATGTATAATGAAAAGGCAGGCAAGGCTGACACTGAAGCTGCCTGCCGGGGGAGAAAATGCAGACTATCTTATCTCCAGCATTTAAAGGAGCCCAATTATAGATCAAGTTTCAAAGGGCAGAGACAGCAGATTTACAGACACCAATCAAGGAACACGGTAATCCTAGGAAATGTGACAGAAATCGCCTATTATACAAGGCTGCCGTGGATAAGCACCATTACTTTTACAGGACCAAAAACCCGTGCCACGCTTGTAAGCGGAGGGGAGCCCAAAGCATTTTTTTCACCCTTTGGGCACAGATAGTCTGTTGGGTTCGTCGGGGAGAGGGGGGAGAAAAAAAGGGAAACGGGGGGAAAAAAAGTTATTTATTTAATTTAAAGAAAAGGGACCGGCAACAGTCCCTAGGAGGGGGGGGGGGGTCAATTTTCTGAAGCTTTAAAAGGGAGAAGACGGACATGGAATTAGGGCTTGGGGATCGTGTTTGGGGGGGGGGAGATAAAGCACCCCATAATCCCTTTGCTCCCTTTAGCAAGATTTTTTTTAAAAAAAAAACCCCAAAACCCCCAAAAGATGGGGAAGGGGAGGGAGAAATGGGGAAGATACGCTAGGGTTTTAAGCTTTAAGGAGGGAGGAAAAAAATTAGGAGCCAGAAGTCAAACTTCACACGTCTTGCTTTTAGAACAGAACAGAACAGAATAGAGTAGAATAGAATATGTAATGAAACAAGAATAGAGTAGAGTAGAGTAGAGTAGAGTAGAGTAGAGTAGAGTAGAGTAGAGTAGATTAGAGTACAGTAGAATAGAATAGAATAGAATAGAATAGAATAGAATAGAATAGAATAGAATAGAATAGAATAGAATAGAATAGAATAGAATAGAATAGAATAGAATAGAATAGAATAGAATAATAGAATAGAATAGAATAGAATAGAACAGAACAGAACATGGAAGGGAACGGAACATGGAAGGGAACGGAACAGAACAGAATAGAGTAAGATTTGGAGTGAAGTGGAGTAGAATAGAGCAGAGTAGAAGAGAGTAGAGTAGAATAAAATATGTAATGAAACAAGGATAGGATAGGATAGGATAGGATAGGCTAGGATAGGCTAGGATAGGATAGGATAGGATAGGACAGGACAGGACAGGACAGGACAGGACAGGACAGGACAGGACAGGACAGGACATGGAATGGAATGGAATGGAATGGAATGGAATAGAATAGAATAGAATAGAATAGAATAGAATAGAATAGAATAGAATAGAATAGAATAGAATAGAATAGAATAGAATAGAATAGAATAGAATAGAATAGAATAGAATAGAATAGAATGAGAGGAGGGGAGAGAAGAGAAGGAAGAGAAAGAAGAGAAGAGAAGAGAAGAGAAGAGAGAAAATATGGAAAGGAATGGAATGGAATGGAATGGAATGGAATGGAATGGAATGGAATGGAATGGAATGGAATGGAATGGAATGGAATAGAATAGAATAGAATAGAATAGAATAGAATAGAATAGAATAGAATAGAATAGAATAGAATAGAATAGAATAGAATATAGAACAGAACAGAACAGAACAGAACAGAACAGAATTCTTTATTGGCCAAATGTGATTGGACACACAAGGAATTTGTCTTCGGCGCATAAACTCCCAGTGTACATAAAAAGAGAAGAGACATTCGTCAAGAATCATAAGATAGAACACTTAATGATTGTCATAGGGTATAACTAAGCAATCGAATCATACTAGGAAACTCAATATAAATTGTTAAGGATACAAGCAACAAAGTTAGAGTCACGCAGTCATAAGTGGGAGGAGATGGGTGATGGGAACGATGAGAAGATTAATAGTAATATTAATGCAGCCTTAGTGAATAGTTTGGCAGTGTTGAGGGAATGGAAACAATTTATGTCCAGGATGCAAGGGGGTCTGTCAATATTTTCCCATTTCCCTCTTTTTTCCATTCACGTATTTAGCAAATATTTCTATGCGATTTCTAGCGATTTTAAATCATGCGGCACAGCTGATCCGTCAGCTTTTTTTAAACTACAGCTTTTTTGAACTGGTAGCTTTTTAACCACCGGTTTGACTGAACCGGTAGCATTTCACCCCTGTCCCAAGGTCATCAGTTAAGTTTGGAGGGGAGGAGAGAAGCAACCTTGTGACTCCATCTAAAGAACAGACTGGAAGTCCCAAATTCTGTTTTGGGTCCAGGACAAAGGAAGGAAAGATCGAGTCAAGGATAATCTCCTTTCCAGGGACAACGGGATGGGCTTCGTTGCCAAGAACCTTACTTGGATCCTTCCGCTCTCCTACCTTAAACCCCCTTCCTGAAATCTCGTTTTCGAGAGAGAGACACTTCAGAGAACTGGGTTTCCTGGTCCGTCCCCCCAAAACAGACACCCCCAGGCCCTCAGCTCTGCGGAACTTGTTTGTGGCAGTGTCCGCGCACTTGGGGATCACACCCATGTGGGAAAGAGTAACTGGGAAAGAGTAACGCGCTCCGATTTGTCTCATCCATCAGTGTCAGCAGCACCTGACAGGGCAGTTCTTCACCAGGCCTCATTGTTATTCAATTTTCGGCTCTTCCCCCGATAGGAATCCGGTGCTCTCCGCAGACCCATTGATCGGTATCATTTTTCACTCGAGCTGCCGAATGAAGAGGCCCGGTCTCCTGATGGCACGGGCTGTTTTCGCAGACAGCCATTGCCAAACTGGAGGAAGGGGAGATTTATGAATATGAAACGACTCCGGGAGTGCCCAGAGACCAGGCTGAGCCACCCGAGAGGCTCTCGCTTGCTTCCCGAGGCCTCAAACCCAGACTTCCAAGCGTCGTAATTTTATGCACGCATTTCATTACGGAGCTGTGGCCGGGAGCTTTGCGAGGCAGCCCCCGCAATCAGACAATCTTGCCTCGTTTGCTGAAATCTACATTTGTCCGTTGTCAGCATAAACACCTTAATTTGATGTTTTCACTCCTGGGTAAGCACCGAGTGGGTTTTAAGCTCCTTCTGAGAAAGGACACGGGCGCTCTCCTCTCCGAGGCGTGGAATTTGGACGCCCGTTTTGCTCAGCGAGGGATAAAATGCACGCTGGACGCCTTGACGATTTGCAAGCACGGCTAAGGGAAGCAGGCAATTAGCATCCTGCTTCTAAGATGCTGGAAAATCATTAGCAGAGATCTGCATGTGTGGCATTTAGCATCTCATCACAGAGATGCCTGGTATGTCGAAGATTTCCAGATTTACACAAAAGCACCCTCTGAGAACCCCCAGGGGTGACCCTCGCTGCCTCTGTGTCAACAAAAGATACGTGTCTTCCACACATCTACCAAAGGTTTAATAAAACACTTCTGGTGTAAATATCCATGGAGATTCTCAGTCATCTGCAGGATCTGCAGCCGGACTTGGGTATTTTTTCCTTGAAGACATGTCACTTCTCATCGAAGAAGCTTCTTCAGTTCTCTAGTTCCTTGGATGAGAAGCTAAACGTCTTCAAGGAAAACACATTTGGGGGGGAAGCACATTTGAGTCATTGGTTGTGTACTTCAGCACACAAGAGCGTACAGGCCTAACAGCGGACAACAACAGTGTTAAGAAGAGAAAACCAGCCTCCATTCTCTTGCAGACATAATCCTGTGTCCCGTCCCCCCCCCCCAACCCCAGTTCTGGAACTCCACAAATTCTAGGGAAATGCACCTGTCTTTTTAATAAGAAAGAACCTGATGCATTTACTACCTAGATCCCTATTCTCTGAAGAAGCTAAAGGATGACGGCTCTTTAAAGAAACCGATACCGGATCTGGGAATCGAAGGATTTTCCTGGCCAAAATGCTTAAAACAAAGCCGAGATAACAAGTCATTAATTTTGCTTGCTGCGCGATTGCTCTCCGTGGTACTGAATTTTTCTGCAGACCCTGGAAATGAATAGCCAGGTTTCTCAATCAATGCCTGCAAACTTCTCTTCGGTTTCCAGGTCGCCTCCTTGTAGGGATCATACAAAGACAGTCTTCCCAAAAACTCTAAACAATTTTGGACCCAACAGCATCCCGGTTTTAAAAACTAGCTGCGATGAGTGAATGATTTGGTGAATGATTTAAAAAACGTCGGGTTTTTAAAAAGTAGCATTTTCACTATTCCTCCTTGAGGTTTGAAGTCTAATCCAACTAAAGGTAAAGCGAAAGGTTCCCCTCGCTCACATGTGCTAGTCGTTCCCAACTAGCTACGATGAACTAAGGCTAACCTGTGTGATCTCAATTCTCTTTTTTTCTTTTTCCCCATGTGTCGTTAAACTTTTTCAGGCTTTAAATCCGTATTTCTCAATTTCAGTAATTTTAAGATGTGTGGACTTCAACTTTCGGAATTCTTCTTGGCTGGGGAATTCTGGGAGTTGGGAGTCCACACGTCTTAAAAGTTGCTGATTGGGGGAAAAAAAACCTGCCTTAAATACGTCAATCCTGCATCCTGTTGGACCCCAATCGTATTGAAGCTTCCGAACAGTGTGAAAGGCAGCGAGGCAGATAGAGAAAACACACTAATAGAAGTGGTCCTCGACTTACGGCCATAACTGAGCCCAAAATTTGTGTCGATAAGTGAGACATTTGTTCCGTGAATTTTGCCCCGTTTTACAACCTTCCTTGCCACAGTTGTTAAGCAAAACACTGCGGTTGTTAAGTCAATAGGCTGCTCAGTAAATTCCCCCTTGGTTTTGCTGGTCAGAAGGTCACCAAAAATAATCACATGTCCCTGGGACACTGCGACCGTCATAAATATGAGTCAGTTGCTTTGATCATGGGACCATGGGGATGCTGCAATGGCCGTAAGTGTGAAAACTGGTCATAAATCACTTTTTTCAGTACCGTGGTAACTTTGAACAGTCACTAAATGAATTGTAAATCAAAGACTACCTGTATGAAAATTACTAATTAGAATAGAAAAGAAAAAAAAAAGAAAAGAGTAGAACATAGAAAGTAGAATAGAATAGAATAGAATAGAATAGAATAGAATAGAATAGAATAGAATAGAATAGAATAGAATAGAATAGAATAGAATAGAATAGAATAGAATAGAATTTAGAGTAGAGTAGAGTAGAGTAGAGTAGAGTAGAGTAGAGTAGAGTAGAGTAGGGTAGGGTAGGGTAGGGTAGGGTAGAGTAGAATATAGAAAGTGGAATGGAAGAATAGAATAGGAATTGGAATTAGGAATAGAGTACAACAGAATAGAATAGAATAGAATAGAATAGAATAGAATAGAATAGAATAGAATAGAATAGAATAGAATAGAATAGAATAGAATAGAATAGAATAGAATAGAATAGAATAGAATAGAATAGAATAGAATAGAATTAGATAAGAAAAGAAAAGAAAAGAAAAGAAAAGAAAAATAGAACAGAACAGAACAGAGCAGAGCAGAGAGCAGAGCAGAGCAGAGCAGAGCAGAGCAGAGCAGAGCAGAGCAGAGCAGAGCAGAGCAGAGCAGAACAGAACAGAACAGAACAGAACAGAACAATAAAGAGTAGAATATAGAAAGTGGAATAGAGTAGAGTAGAGTAGAGTAGAATAAAATAGAATAGAGGAGTGGAGTGGAGCAGACTAAAATTTCATTGCCACTTTAAATGTACGCTTATCAGCATACATTAAAAGGAAATTCCTTTTGCCTTCAGCTCTCAAAGCATAGCCCTTCTGCATACACCCACATACAGGACCCAGAGAAACTCCACTGCCTAGTTCGAAGGTGTCTATGTTGGCAAACCGGTTTTGGCTGGTAGATTTCGTCCAAATGAAATCTGAGTTTTGCACAAGGTAATAGGGTGGAAAGTTAACACACACACCGACCCTGAATACATTTGGCTCAGACATTACAAACCTCCGGGAAGAAAGGAGGGAAGAAAGAAAGGAGGGAAGGAAGGAAGGAGGGAAGAAAGAAAGAAAGGAGGGAAGGAAGGAGGGAAGAAGGAAGGAAGGAGGGAGGGAGGGAGGGAGGGAGGGAGGAAAGAAAGAAAGAAAGAAAGAAAGAAAGAAGGAAGGAAGGAAGGAAGGAAGGAAGGAGGGAGAGAGTTGAGGATAGAAAGGAAGGAAGGAAGGAAGGAAGGAAGGAAGGAAGGAAGGAAGGAAGGAAGGAAGGAAGGAAGGAAGGAAGGAAGGAAGGGAAGATAAAGGATTTGCTGGATAAAAAGAGGCTAAGGAACACAACGGGATTAATTTAGGAGGTGGAGGAGATGCTGGTTCCCGTCTGAGAATCCTCCTCAAATGGTTTGTTTTCTCTTGCTAAGTCCAGGGAAGAGTTATTCGTAAGAGTGTCGGTATTTCAGAGCAAACAAAACCAAATTTAAAAAAATGACCCCCAGAGCTCCGCGGACAAGATCTTTGCTGTTTTGGTTCACTAATCACTTGCTATGTACTTACTCTCTTCTCACACACACACACACACACACCCATAGAGAACAAGGTAATTTATGGTTCAGCGGCTTAATAATTTATATGTTTCAGGGCAACATTTATAAATATTAATCCAATTTCATCTTTTATGTTAATTCGCATAAGAGGCGGAATAGAATATGACATCATAAATCCTATAATAGCATTCTTTCAAAAAGGAAGGCGGGGGGGGGAGAGAAGGGGGAAGAAAGGATGTATGCACAGAATAAATAATGCAATACTTATTTGTAGGGTGTCGTGGCACCATCTATTGGCCTGAAAATGGTCTCGCTCGATTAAAACCTCAGATCTGCAGCCGTTCCAACTGATCCCTCCACCCCACCCCACCCTTGCTTGAAAGAGCACACAGAGAAAGGAATTGTGCCACTGTGGTTAGTTGACTTACGACCACAATTGAGCCCCAAATTTGTCACTAAGCGGGACAGCCGTTAAGAGAATGTCGCCCTCCATTTCTTGCGAGAGTTGTTAAGGGAACCACTTGGCGTTGTGAAGTTAGTAAGGTAAAGGTTCCCCTCGCACATACGGGCTAGCCGTTCCTGACTCTAGGGGGCGGTGCTCATCTCCGTTTCAAAGCCGGAGAGCCAGCGCTGTCCGAAGACGTCTCCGTGGTCACGTGGCCGGCAGGACTCAACGCCAAAGGCGCATGGAACGCTGTTTCCTTCCCACCAAAGGTGGTCCCTATTTTTTTTCTACTTGCATTTTTTAAGTGCGTTCGAACTGCTAGGTTGGCAGAAGCTGGGACAAGTCACGGGAGCTCACCCCGTTACGTAGCACTCGGGGCTCGAACCGCTGACCTTTCAATCGACAAGCTCAGCCTCTTAGCCACTGAGCCGCCATACTGGTTAAGTGAATCTGGCTTCCTTGTGGATTTTTGCTGGTCAGGTCGCAAAAAGGGAATCATGTGGTCCCCCAGGACGCTTCGACCGTCATAAATGTGAGTCAGCTGCCAAGTGTCCGAATTTTGATCATCACGTGGCCATGGGGTCCCTGCAACGGTTGTTAAGTGTGAAAAATGGTCACGAGTCGATTTTTTCCGGGTGCCGTTGTAACTTTGAAACGGTCACTAAATAAACTTTTGACACCCCAAAAGAGCCTGAGTAGCGTAGGGGGCGAATGCCTCCTACTAAAGGCAGCAATTAAGATCCAGCTGCCTACAATTTCTGCGAGTTCAATCCTAGCCAGGCTCAAGGTCGACTCAGCCTTCCATCCTTTCTAAGGTGGGTAAATTGAGGACCCAGTTTGTGGGGGCAATAAGCTGACTTTGTATAAATATACAAAAGTATGAAGGCTGTTGCTTAACGCATTGTAAGCCGCCCTGAGTCTCCGGAGAAGGGCGGCGTATAAATCAAATTAAAAAAAAAAAGATTCTTTGGGCTGATAAGACTTTGTCCAAACAAAATCTGAATTTTGCACAAGGTGATAGGTGGAAAAAAGTCCAATCCTCCAATCATCATTTCTATTTATAACTGGAGCATCTATGATTTCTGATCATATATGAGGTTTATTTTCCTGGCTTTTTCTTGGGGCCCAGTTGGGCGAGGCTTTTTAAAGAAATTAAGGATAAGCGAAGGATGAGTTGGAATTCAGGGAACCAAACTCAGAGAAACGCACAAGCCAATGGCTATATTGTCACAGTCTCTTGCGTCAATTCGATTCAATGGGGGGTGGGGGGTGGAAAAGGTCATTAAAACAAAATTTCTGTGTTGAGGAATCCATGAAGGGCCCAAGTAAAGAAACTGAAATGCTCTTCATGTAGTCCTTGACTTACAAGACCATCCGGTTAATGACCGTTTGAAGTTACATCAGCGCTGAAGAGGATGCCTGGTGGCTGTTTTTTCCCCACACAGCATCCCCAGGGTCACGTGATCAAAATCCAGACGCTGGGCGACTGACTCAGATTTACGACGAGGGGATTCGTGCGATCCCCTTCTGACAACAAGAATGCATGGGGAAGCTAGGTTCACTGAAGAACTGGGTTACTAACTGATCAACTTGCAGTGATTTTATAGAATTATAGAATAACAGAGTCGGAAGGGATCGTGGAGGTCCTCTAGTCCAACCCCCTGCTTAGGCAGGAAACCCTACACCACTTCAGACAAAGGGTTATCCAATCTCCTCTTAAAAACTTCCAGTGTTGGAGCATTCACAACTTCTGGTGGCCAGTTGTTCCACTGGTTAATTGTTCTGACTGTCAGGAAATTTCTCCTTAGTTCCAAGTTGCTTCTCTCCTTGATTGGTTTCCACCCATTGCTTCTTCTTCTACCCTCAGGTGCTTTGGAGAATAGCTTGACTCCCTCTTCTTTGGGGCAGCCCCTGAGATATCGGAACACTGATATCATCCCTGGTGCTCACTTAACAAGGACGGTCGTAAAACAGGAGGAAAATTCGCTTAAGAACCGACAAGCTTAGCAACATGACTTTTGGGGCTCAATTGTGAGCATAAATTGAGGTGACTTGTATTCTTTCACTTCCTCCTTAGGGCCGTTTTAGGAAGCTGGCCTACAATGTGGTTTGCCCCCCCTCCCAACCTGGAAATTAAAAAAAAAAAAACATTTTATTTTCCCTGGAAATAAAAAAAAACAACCCCAAATCCAGCCTGAGTTAGGAAATTCCTCTTCCTCCAATTCTTTTCAAGAGTCTCCAGAGGGGGATCAAAGGCACCGTTAAAGCAGCCGAGATTTTCCACTTTCTTTTTCTGCCCTATTAGCTGAATCATCGGAAGGGCGCGCGGGGCGGGGGGGGGGGAATTAAATGCTCTGGGCCCCCACTAGGGGGCAGCGCAGACACCTCAACTCGGTTGTGCAAAGGCGTGTGTGACTCACCCATCGTGACGTAAGGCAGCTTGTCGGTCGAGCCATGAGGATAAATGCTGTACAGGTGACACCCGGTGACGTCCACCCCGCCGAGGACCAAAGCTGCGCCGATGTATCCCTGGTACCTGGAGCATGAATCAAATCAAATCAAGACACATCACAGCCTGGATAACCTCTTGCTGAGGCACCGTTGGCATTGGCCGTTCTCCAACCCGCTTGTAAATTTCTCGGTTTGAATAGCAAGGAAAATGGGATGTGGGTTTAAAAGGTGGGTTTTTCTTTCTTTCTTTTTTTTCCCCCACCCAAGTTTTTTTATTTTATTTTACAGGTAAGGCATCATTGCACGCGCAGTGTGGCACCTGAGTAGCAAAGATCTTGGTGCAAATAAGAACAACAACATTAATCGTATTTGTTACGGTCATCCAACTTGCATAATTTTACTGTTAATACGCATATTTGTATTAAGTCTTTCTTTGTTTAATTACTCAATGTTTCAATAGATTAATTCTAATGCCAATCGCCATATTGGAGCATTCACAGAAGTTATGAACGCGCCAACACTGGAAATTTTTAAGATGATGTTGGATAACCCTTTGTCTGAAGTGGTGTAGGGTTTCCTGCCTAAGCAAGGGGTTGGACTAGAGGACCTCCAAGGTCCCTTCTAACTCTGTTATTCTATTCTATTCTATTCTATTCTATTCTATTCTATTCTATTCTATTCTATTCTATTCTACTCTACTCTACTCTACTCTACTCTACTCTATTTTCTATTTTATTCTATTCCTATTCCTATTCCACTCCACTCCACTCCATTCTATTTTCTATTTTATTCCATTCCATTCTATTCTATTCTACTCTTATTCAACTCTACTCTACTCTATTTTCTATTTTATTCTATTCCTATTCCATTCCATTCCATTCCATTCCATTCTATTCTATTTTCTATTTTATTCTCTTCCTATTCCTATTTCATTCCATTCCATTATATTCTACTCCTCTATTATACTCTACTCTATTCTACTCTATATTGTTTACACATACATAATTCCATTATTCAATTTCTAATCTTCCCTGACTGTTGCTTTTATCTCATTATATAAAAATGTGTATATTAATAATCCCCCCTCTCTTATTTCTATCTCCACTCTAATTTTAATCCTATCACCATTATATTTTAAACAAGACATTTCCTTTTTACCCCTCATCTCTTATCCAAGTTAACGCTTTGATTCTGATTCGCTTTCATTTTAATGAAAAACAATAATAATGTTAATCATATGGTGGGTTTTTCATGTTGCACGCTGCCCAGAGTCACTGCGTGTGAATTGGGTGGCTGCAGGTAATCCTCAATTTACGACCACAGTTGAGGCCAAAATTCCTCTCGCTAAGGGAGACATTTGTTAAGTGAGTTTTACCGCCTCGGTTGCCAGAGTTATTAAGCGAATCGCCGTTGGTTAAATTAGTCAAACGGTTGCTCAGTGAATCCGGGTTCCTTGCTGACTTGTCGGAAGGCCGCAAAAGGGGAACTCGTGACTTTGGGACACAGCAACCGTCATAAATAAATACGGGTCAATTAATCAAAAGCGTCTGAATTTCGATCACGTGATATTCCAACGGTAAGTAAGTGTGAAAGCTGGTCATGACTGGTCACTTTCTCCAGTGCCGTTAACTTCTGAATGGTCACTTACAACGGTTGTAAGTCGAGGACTAACTGTATATAAATTAAACAATGGTTTTAATTGGTTTTTCCTACAGAGCTGTGAGTTGCGGGTATCCTTGAGTTTTGTATGCAAACTGGGCTATGCCGTTGAAATCCTGCCTCTTTTTATTTTCCCCCACCTAAACTGCGCTCACGGGTGCCATCTTGAATATTTTAACTCCTCCCCAAAGAAGCCTTTGAAAGGTGTGGAGGGAAATCTTCTTCCCCCCTCCCTCTCCCCCGTTAACAATCCCACCCAGGCAACGATTAGGTACCTGAAAAGCATCTGCTTGAGCATCCGGTTGGCCGTCACGACTCTCGGAAGCCGGCCGGTCGAAAGAGAGTGAAGCTCCATGTTTGAAGAGATCATCTGGGTGGTCATTTCGGTGTCCGCAGCCGTTCCGGCCCCACAGCAGCTGTTAAGAGTAAAACAACATCACTTTATGCATCTCTGAATCCCACTGAAACCAATCAGCCTCTTCCACCCCAAGGCACCTTACTGTCAGACCTGCCCAGCCACGGCTCTTAGGAAAGAAAGACCCTCGACTCCATTCGAGTGAAGTGATAGGTTCTTTTACTAAAGGTTGCTGACTGCAGTAAAATCAGGCTGTATCTACATTTCCCGCGTGAAATGTTAGAAATTTTTTCCCCTCATCCCAGCGCTCTCCACAGGATCAGTTCATCTTCAGCCAATGAAGAGCCACAAAAGAGTTTTGAGATGTTTGGGGCAGTCCACATTCCATTCTCGGGGTGCGTGGCTTTGAATACTGGCACAACCTGGCTCGGTGCTGCTCTGGTCTTCATCAAACTGTCATTTCTCCCCTTCCTATTTCAAACCCCATCACATCTCCATACATTATTGCCCATTTGTTGCCCCCCCCATGCCCCCTCCGTTCTAGCCTTTGATGGCAGGATGCCAGGAAGGCGCCAAGCCAAAGATGGCAGAGCCGACACTTGCTTTACACAACACCCAAAAGCATTCGAGAGGATAGTAATCATGTCATCACATGTCGCTTGCCACACAATTCACGCCCACATCTTCTCCTTCGATGAGGAGGCTCAATGCACAAACCCCAGTCCTTCCCACCCCGATTTGGGGGCTTACTAGATGTTGGGAGCAATGAAATGGATCTTGGCACAGTTCTTGTCAGCAACCACCATCCCTTCGGTAGCCCGGGTGTCTGCCCCCAGCACGATACCATCCTGCGATGATGGAGAAAAGAGGGTTCAGACTGCATCTCGACACGGAACCAAGGGAGATTTGCTTCCCCCCACCCCCTCCAGCCCCGAGAGTCACAGCATCAGCTTTACCTTGTACACCACGCCGGCTATGGTGGTGCCTGTCTTACGAGCGGTGGGCAGCCGAAGACCCTTCTGGGCCCCCTCCGATTCCAGCTGGGCATTCCTGCAGCGGAAGAGAAGCCAACATGAGATGAGCCACTTGTCAGCATCCTAACAGTAACAGTTAATGGAAGGGACCTTGGAGGTAATCCAGTCCAACCCCCTGCTCACGCAGATCTGTACTAGGGATTCGAACTGCCGGCCTTTCTGATCGACAAGCTTGGTGTCTGTAGCCACTTGAGCCACCTAGTCAGGCTCAAATCTCAATCAAATCATGGATTGATATGGCTCAGTCAATCGAAACTCAATCAAATCATGGATTGATATGGATTGAAATTGCTTAGTCAATCAAATCTCAATCAAATCATGGATTGATTTGGCTCAGTCAATCAAAACTCAATCAAATCATGGTTTGATATGGCTGTCAATCAAATCTCAATCAAATCATGGACTGATATGGCTCAGTCAAAACTCAACCAAATCATGGATCTATATGGCTCAATCAAATCTCAATCAAATCATGGATTGATATGGCTCAATCAAATCTCAATCAAATCATGGATTGATATGGCTCAGTCAATGAAATCTCAATCAAATCATGGATTGATATGGCTCAGTCAATCAAATCATGGACTGATATGGATTGAAATTGCTTAGTCAATCAAATCTCAATCAAATCATGGATTGATATGGCTCAGTCAATCAAAAGTCAATCGAATCATGGATTGATATGGCTCAGTCAATCAAATCATGGATTGATATGGATTGAAATTGCTTAGTCAATCAAATCTCAATCACATCATGGATTGATATGGCTGTCAATCAAAACTCAATCAAATCATGGATTGATATGGATTGAAATTGCTTAGTCAATCAAAACTCAATCAAATCATGGATTGATATGGCTCAGTCAATCAAATCATGGATTGATATGGATTGATATGGCTCAGTCAATCAAATCTCAATCAAATCATGGATTGATATGGATTGATATGGCTCAGTCAATCAAATCTCAATCAAATCATGGATTGATATGGCTCAGTCAATCAAATCATGGATTGATATGGCTCAGTCAATCAAAACTCAATCAAATCATGGATTGACATGGGGAGGGGGAAGACCTTTGCTTGCCCCCTCCCCACCTGGGGCTGGAAAACCGGGGTGCAACCCAAGATCAACTCAAAAGGGGGAGGAGCTACCCTCGCATCCCCCGCGCCCACTAGGGGGCGATCCCCACCGCCCTTTCGCTTTCCCGGACTCCAACTCCCGGCATGCCTCAGCGTGGCCCCCAAGGGCGGGGCCTCTGGGAGCAGTAGTTCCGAGCGGGCCCGGAGAAGCCCTCGGCCCGTCAGTCGCCGGGAACCGCCACCAACCGCCAGGGAGAGGCCAGAGGGGTTTTCCCCGGACGGGAGGAAGCGGCCTCCGGCCTGGCCGTCGAGCTCCGGGCCGTCTTGGGCCGAGGGGAGCCCGGCTCCTGAGTCACGGCCGCCTTTGGCTTGGCCTGCGGGGCCTCCCGCCGCCTCTTTCCCGGCCCTTCCGCCGTCTTCCTCGGGCCTCCCGCCCGCCCGACTCCCCGCCGCCTCCCCGCCGCCTCACCGGGCGCAGTTGTGGAAGGAGAAGCCGCCGGTCGCCGGCATCGAGGCCTCCTTCAGGAGAGAGAGCGACGCCATCTTGGCCGGTTGTGGAGGAGGCGGGGCGAGCGTGGGGGCGGGGCCACGTCCTTAGCCACGCCCCCTCCGTCCCGCCTCCGCCTCCTCGGCTGCGCACGTGGGCCGGTTAGAGGATGAGGGTGGATGGAAGGAAAGGCGGAGATGCCGCAGGGTGTTAAAAGCCCATCATCCCCAGCCGGAGAGGGGCTGTCGGACAGCCCCGTGCGGGACAAGGGATCCATCATCCCCAGCCGGGGCTGGGAGTGTCACGCAACCTCATGCAGGGCAAGGGATCCATCATCCCCAGCCGGGGCTGGGAGTGTCACACAACCTCATGCAGGACAAGGCCCATCATCCCCAGAGCTGGGAGTGTCACACAACCTCATGTAGGCAAAGGCCCATCATCCCCAGCCAGAGCCAGCAGTGCCACACAACCTCATGCAGGGCAAGGGCCCATCATCCCAGCCAGAGCTGAGCTTTTGCACAGCCTCGTTCAGGACAAGAGATCCATCATTCCCAGCCGGAGCTGGGAGTGTCACAGCCCCATGCAGGGCAAGGGAACCATCATCCCCAACCGATGCTGGGCTCTGTTGCACAGCCCTGTGCAGGGTGAGGGATCCATCATCCCCAGCCGGAGATGGGCTGTTGGACAGCCCCGTGCGGGACAAGGGATCCATCATCCACAGCTGGAGTTGGGAGTGTCACACAACCTCATGCATGGTAAGGGATCCATCATCCCCAGCCAGAGCTGGCAGTGTCACACAACATGCGGGGCAAGGGCCCATCATCCCAGCCAGAGCTGAGCTGTCGCACAGCCTCGTGCAGGACAAGAGATCCATCATCCCCAGCCGGAGCTGGGAATGTCACAACCCCATGCAGTGCAAGGGCCCATCATCCCCAGCTGCTGGGTGCTGCATTGCCAGCATCCCACGGTTAAGATGTTACTGTCTCCTTATGCCAGAAGGAGAGGAGCATCGGGACACCCATCATCCCCATCCACAAGGGGAGCTGTTGTGCTGTTGGGAGTTTCCACGGTGCTGTTGAATTCAGGGCCCATCCTCCCCGGCTCCATTGGAGGGAGCTGTTCCTCAGCGAGTCCCAAGGAGCCAAGGGAAAGAAAGGGAGCTGGACCAGGCTTCCATCATCCCCAGCCACAAGAACTGGCCCAGAGCAGATTAGGGAAGGATTGAGACAGAGGACACCAACTCCCATCAGTCCAGCCCTAATACATCCTGCCTGTCCTTGGCTGGGGAGGAGGAACCTTGTAGTCCCACTCTACGGGAAAGCAGCAGATTGGAGAAAGCAGGTTCATCTCCAATGCCCACTTCTGACGAAGGCCAGGTTGGGAGAAGGGAGGAGAGAGCAAGACTCCCATCATTTCCAATTCCCGCAAAAGTTCTGATCCAAAGAACCCTCAGATCGGTGGGGGAACAATTGGCAACTCCAAATCTCAACCAACAAATGCTCTGCCTTAAAGGTAAAGGTTCCCCTCGCACATCTGTGCTAGTCGTTCCCGACTCTAGGGGGCGGTGCTCATCTCTGTTTCAAAGCCGAAGAGCCAGCGCTGTCCGAAGACGCCTCCGTGGTCATGTGGCCGGCATGACTCAACACCAAAGGCGCACGGAACGCTGTTCCCTTCCCACCAAAGGTGGTCCCTATTTTCCTACTTGCATTTTTTACGTGCTTTCGAACTGCTAGGTTGGCAGAAGCTGGGACAAGTCACGGGAGCTCACCCCGTTACGCGGCGCTAGGGACTCGAACCGCTGAACTGCCGACCTTTCGATTGACAAGCTCATTGTCTTAGCCACTGAGCCAAAAAAAAATAATCAAAAACACAAAATACAAGTTGGGCAGATATGTCCTCGTAGACGACCCTCACTCTGTCAAGGGCCTAGGACAGAGGCTGACAATCTGTGGCTCTGGAGCCTTATGTGGCTCTTTCACTCCTCTGCTGCAGCTCCCGATCACTCAAAATATGCGTCACAATCGCCAAAGTGTGACACCCTCTGGCACATGATTTATTGAGCTTTTCAACCCCCCAGTAGGCCAACCATGGATAAATCCAAGAAAAGAAAAGTTTCAGAAGGAAACAGAACATTGAATTCAACTACAGATGCTAGTTTTGTGGCTGCTCAAGAAATAGTCAGGCCCGGGAAGGGTTTTGTGGCTCCCGGTGTTTTCTTTTCTGTGGGAAACGAGTCCAAATGGCTCTTTTGAGTGTTTAAGGTGGCAGATCCCTACTCAGATCCCTACTCATCTCAAATCATCTGAGTGCCAGAGCTCACTATAACAACATTGCCAAAAAGGCATTAATAGTTGTTAACCTAATCCTTGCATAGCTTCTTCTCTGGTAATATTGTATTACTAACTAGAGCGTACAAAACCTTTGCTGGACCAATTCTCGATTACAGCTCGTCTGCCTGGAATCCGCACTGTATATCGGACATTAATGCAATTGAGCAAGTCCAGAGATATTTCACGAGAAGAGAAATATCTCTTCTCTACTCACTCCTCTATTCTACTCTCTACTCACTCCTCTCCTCTACTCATTACTCTACTCTACTCACTCCTCTACTCACAATAGAATTTTGGACCTGGACAACCTAGAACTATGCCGTCTGACCTAAGCTTAGTACACAAAATTATCTGCTACAATGTCCTACCTCTCAAAAACTACTTCAGCTTCAACCGCAATAATACACAAGTACACAATAGATACAAACTCAAGGTAAACCGCTCCAAACTCGATCGCAGGAAATACGACTTCAGCAACAGAGTGGTCAATGCCTGGAATGCGCTACCTAACTCTGTGGTTACATCCTCAACCCTCCCCCCCATAACTTTAACCTTAAACTGTCTATCTAGTGGTGAAATCCAAATTCTTTTACTACTGGTTCGGTAGGCGTGGCTTGGTGGGCGTGGCAGGGGAAAGAAATTGCAAAATCTCCATTCCCAGCCCACTCCAGGGGAAAGATACTGCAGAATCTCCATTCCCACCCCACTGTGGGGCCAGCCAGAGGTGATATTTGCTGGTTCTCCAAACTACTCAAAATTTCTGCTACCGGTTCTCCAAAATCTGCTGAATTTCATCCCTGACCTCACCCCATTCCTAAGAGGTCTGTAAGGGAGCATGCACAGAGCATGCATCTAAAGCATACTCGACACCAGCGTTATAATCATGTTATATTTGTTATCTAATAACATGCTTGACCAATAAATAGAATAAATAAGCCCACTGTTGAGCCTCAGATAGCTCAACAGGCTAGATAGCCTGTTATTAACATTCAGCTGCCTGCAATTATTGCAAGTTCGAGGTTCAAGGTTGACTCAGCCTTCCATCCTTTCTAAGGTAGGTCAATTGAGGACCCAGTTTGTGGGGGCAATAAGCTGACTTTGTATAAAAATATACCAAAGTATGAAGGCTATTGCTTAACGCATTGTAAGCCGCCCTGAGTCTCCGGAGAAAGGCGGCCTATAAATCTAATTATATATAAAAATAATAATAAATAAATAAATAAATATCCGTGTGGCTTCAGCTGAGGGAACCTGGCGCCTTCGCACCCTTTAGTGAGATGTCACAAGTTGGGAAAACTATCTTGACTTCTCCATCTGATCAAGTTATGCGCTGCCTTTAATGCTCCGGCGTGAGTGACAGTTGCTTCTTCAGGCGGAAAACCGGAGCATAAATCTTGCATGGGGTCCAATCGGGTGGCTGAGCCGGAGACCCTTGAAGTCTTCTCACCGGAGGAATGGCCACGAGCGCAGGGCCCTCAGCGCCAGCTCAGCCCACGGCCAGCCAGGCTCTAATTGGCTGAAGGGGACATCCGGGGAGAGAGAGAGAGAGAGAGATGGATAACCACAACCTGGGCTGGCGCTGACTTCCTGGCCCTGCTGGGATTTGACCAAGGCTGGAAACGATGGTCTGATTTCTCCCTGAGAAATCTATTACTGCAAGATAGAGAGATAGATAGATATATATTTTTGAAAAGCCGCATAGACCCTATCTGAGGATACGGACGTTCTTACTGGAATGGAAACTGAAATAAACCTGGGGTGGTGGTGGGAGCTATATATTAGTGGTGGCTTTCCCGTGGTTCAGACCGGTTCGTCAGAACTGGTAGTAAAACCGGCAGGAAGCTCCGCCCACTCACTTGACGTCATCAGGAAGCATCTGCGCATACGCAGAAGAGTGCGTGAGCGAAGTGAGCGCGCACATACGGCCCCATTGCAAACCGGTAGTAAACATAAGTAGAACTGACCCCTGGTATATAGGTATGTATGTATGTGTGTGCTTATGTGTGTGTAGATATATACACAGTATACCTATCTATATATCTACAGGTTTAATTCAGTTTCTAGTCCACCAGTTTGTGTGTGTGTGTGTGTGTGTGTGTACATATATATACTGTCTGTCTATCTGTCTGTCTGTCTGTCTATCTATCTATCTATCTATCTATCTATCTATCTATCTATCTATCTATCTATCATCTATCTATCGGATTAGTTCAGTTTCCATTCCGTGTGTGTGTACATATAAGTATAACTTTATTGTCATTGTACACATATACACAGTGTACCCATACAATGAACTTCACTTAACACCCAAAGACCAGGCCCAACACACATAACAATCCCCAAACACCCCCACCCACCCAACACGAATTCCCCACCCCCTCTCCCCACTCCTGTGGGAAGGATACTGCAAAATCCCCATTCCCTCCCCACTCCAAGGGAAGGACACTGCAAAATCCCCATTCCCACCCCACTCCAGGGGGAAGGGTACTGCAAAATCCCCATTCCTTCCCCGTTCCAGGGGAAAGATACTGCAAAATCCCCATTCCCTCCCCGCTCCTGGGGGAAGGATGCTGCAAAATCCCCATTCCCTCCCCACTCCAGGGGAAGGATGCTACAAAATCCCCATTCCCTCCCCACTCCAGGGGAAGGATACTGCAAAATCCCCATTCCCTCCCAACTCCAGGGGAAGGATACTGCAAAATCCCCAACTCAAAATTTCCGCTACCAGTTCTCCAGAACCTGTCAAAACCTGCTGGATTTCACCCCTGGATAAGAACCAATCAGAACATTCGACCTCGGTTCAACCAAGTGCTTTTTTCAGCTACTCCCAGGGAATAACTGGGGCAGGTTGCAAAATCAGCAGCTTCTCTGCTAAATTAGTTGCCGAAGGCTCTGAAATACCGCAGCTTATTACACAGCAAAGTCTCCCTAATTGAGATGGAAGTTCTCCTAGCCACAGGGACCCCAGGCAGGCACTGAGCAATGTGCTGCAACGTCTCTTTGTGTGTGTGTGTGTGTGTGTGTGTGTCTTTGCAGCTGCCTAGTTCTTGTCTTGCCATTATGATATATTTTATAGAGATGTAGCTTTGGGGTTTTCCTTGATTGGCCAACCGGTAGCAGCTGAGGGGAAAGAGATCTGGGGTTCTGGAAATAGAAGCCCACAATAGGAGCTGCAGCAAGTTTTGAACTCAGGACCTTGCCAGAACGGGCCATTTCGTTTTCTTAAATCAGGATGCCAATCCTAGTGCAATTGCTGGTTTTGCCTTCTGGAGTGGGGGGCTCTGCGTTTGTGTTCCCCCCCTGCCGCCCAGTTCTTCCCTGAAATAACGCCTCCCACTCTTATCCCTCCCCCAAGTGAAGGTACTACTTCAGAAGAGAAGAGGAGAGGAAGAGGAAGAGAAGAGAAAAGAAGAGAAGAGAAGAGAGAAAATAGAAATAGAAATGAAGGGAAGGGAAGGGAAGGGAAGGGAAGAGAAGGAGAAGGAGAAGGAGAAGGAGAAGGAGAAGGGGAAGAGGAAGAGAAGAGAAGAGAAGAGAAGAGAAGAGAAGAGAAGAGAAGAGAAGAGAAGAGAAGAGAAGAGAAGAGAAGAGAAGAGAAGAGAAGAGAAGAGAAGAGAGAAAATAGAAATAGAAATGAAGGGAAGGGAGGGGAAGAGAAGAGAAGAGAAGAAGAGAGGAGAGGAGAAAAGAGAAGAGGAGGAGAGAAGAGAAGAGAAGAGAAGAGAAGAGAAGAGAAGAGAAGAGAAGAGAAGAGAAGAGAAACAAATGAAGGGAAGGGAAGAGAAGAGAAGAGTGGAATGAAGAATTTAGAACAGAATGTAGAATAGAAATAGGAATAGGAATAGGAATAGGAATAGAATAGAATAGAATAGAATAGAATAGAATAGAATAGAATAGAATAGAATAGAATAGAATAGAATAGAATAGAATAGAATAATAGAAAATATGAAACAGAATGGAACAGAATGGAACGGAATGGAACGGAACAGAACAGAACAGAACAGAACAGAACAGAATATTGTTTAACGCATTGTAAGCCACCCTGAGTTCCGGAGAAGATAGAATAGAATAGAATAGAATAGAATAGAATAGAATAGAATAGAATAGAATAGAATAGAATAGAATAGAATAGAATAGAATAGAATTTTTTATTGGCCAAGTGTGATTGGACACACAAGGAATTTGTCTTGGTGGATCTGCTCTCAGTGTACATAAAAGAAAAGATACGTTCATCAAGAATCATATAGAATAGAACAGAACAGAACAGAACAGAATAGAAAAGAAAATAATAAAAAACTGTCCAGTTTTTTCTTAAAATCCTCCAGTGATGAAGCACTCACAACTTCTGGTGGCAAGCTGTTCCACTGATTCATTCTCCTCACTGCTAGGAAGTTTCTCCTTTTCCAGGTTGCTTCTCTCCTTGATTAGTTTCCAACCATCGTTTCTTTGTCCTGCCCTCTGGTGCTTTGGAGAATAATTTGAGCCCTTCATCTTTGTGGGAGCCCCTCAAATACTAAAATATTGCTATCATGTCCCCCCACCCCCTCCAAGTCCTTCCTTTCTCTAGATTAGCCAAACCCCAAAACCTGCAGTTTGTTCTTCGTATGTTTTAGTCCCCAGGCCTTTCATCATCTTAGTTGCATCTTCTCTGCGCTTTTTCCAAAGTCTTTTTTTGGACCGAAAACCGGATGCGGTATTCCAGGTGTGGTCTTACTAAGGAGATGCAGCTGAGTCGAGATGCTGTTCGGTTTTTTACACGGGTTTTCCTTTTGGTCGTGAGGCTGTGTTTTCCCCATCTTCTTCTTCTCTCCCCCTCTCCTTTTTTTCTTTTTTTGTTCACTTGATGAAGTTAAACTGCCGTCTCCCGGGGGCTGGGGGGGGGAGGGTGTGATGGAGGGGCATCAGATACGGCTTGGCATCCAAAACATTTGAACAGTTGTTGGCGAGACCTCCGAAGGGGGAAGAGGAAACAGCAGGTTTTCGCTAGAAGGGACGACGGCTTTTATTTCCCTCTTGGTCCAGAAGAAGGAAGCAGATGCCGCCGGATTATTATTATTATTTTACCTCCCTTCCTATCCTCCCAGGTAGGAACAACAGATGGGCAGGTAAGGCTATGCCGGCTCCTTGGCTGGGCAAGAGCGCCCCCTTGCTGCCTCCTTGCTCGCCCTCGGCAAGCTGTGAAATTCCGTCCCTCACAAATGGACTCCGTTTCAGCAGCAAGACTAGCGGTATAAATTGCATGCCCAGAAATGGAAGCACACTTCGATTCCTACCATGGATGGGCGAACGGTGGCAGAAGTTGACGGAGTTTGGCCGAAACGGCAAAATTGACTATTTCGGTGAAAGAAAAGAATAGGGCTTTTATTCCCATGTGGAGACCGCGTCTGAACTTCGCGCTTGAGGCGGGAAAAGAATAAAACTTTGATTTTGGGGGGGTTTATTAATTAGATCAGGGGTGTCAAACTGGATTTCTATGAGGGCCAGATCAGCATTGTAGTTCTCCACAGGGCGGGGGGGGGGGAGATGAGATAGACGCCTCCTGGAGCACCCTGCTGGCCAAAACGGAGTGCGGGGGAGCTGTGCACAGCCCCCTCTGCCCCGTTTTCGGCCTGAATGGCCTCCTGCAGCACTCTGCTGGCCGAAAAAGGGCTGAAAACGGCCCGAAAATAAGCTACGCACAGCCTGTTTCCGGTCTCCCCAGCCTCCAGCAGCACTCTGCCAGCCAAAAACGGGCTGAAAATGAGCTACGCATGGCCTGTTTTCGGCCTCCCCAGCCTCCAGCAGCACTCTGCTGGATGAAAACAGGCTGAAAACGGGCTGAAAACAGGAATGCTACACTAGTCATATAAAAACGGTCATAAGTCACTTTTTTCAACAGTCACTAAATGAACTGTTGTAAGTCAAGGACTACCTGTATTATTTTTACAAATAACTCAAGCACTGAACATATCCACCATACCTTCCAGCTCCTCTTTTCCCCACAACAACAACAACGCTGTGAGGTGGGTTGGGCTGCTAAGAGAGAGACTGGCCCAAAGTCACCCAGCCAACTTTCATGCCTAAGGAAGAATTAGAACTCAACGTCTCCTGATAACTGGCCGAAAGTCACTCAGATGGCTTTCATGTCTAAAACAGAACTAGAATTCCCCATCTCCTGGTGATTGGCCCGGTCACCCAACTGACTTTCATGTCTAAAGCGGGACTAGAACTCACGTCTCCTGATAATTAGTCCAAAGTCACGCAGCTGATTTACATGCTTAAGGCGGGATTAGAACTCACCGCCTCCTGGTGATTGGCCCTAAGTCAGCTGACTTTCATGGCTAAGGCAGGACTAGAACTCACCGTCTCCTGGTGACTGGCCAAAAGTCACCCAAATGACTTTCATGTCTAAAGTGGGACTAGAACTCACGTCTCCTGATAATTAGTCCAAAGTCACCCAGCTGATTTACATGCTTAAAGCGGGACTAGAACTCACTGCCTCCTGGTGATTGGCCCTAAGTCAGCTGACTTTCATGGCTAAGGCAGGACTAGAACTCACCGTCTCCTGGTGACTGGCCAAAAGTCACCCAAATGACTTTCATGTCTAAAGTGGGACTAGAACTCGCCCCTCCTGGTGATTAGTCCAAAGTCATCCAGCTGACTTGCATGCTTAAGGCAGGACTAGAACTCACCGTCACCTGATGACTGGCCCAAATGTCACCCAGCTGGCATTCATGGCTTAAAGGCGGGATTTAGGCTCGGCTTTTCCATTTTGGCAACAATTGTCCCAGGATATCCTACCAGTTTGTGGAGAGCCAGAGCGAAAGACGGTCGCTGAAGGCCAGGAGATGGCAGCCTTGCCTTCTTCTGCAAGAAATAGAAAGAAATGATAAAATTGGCCCAACGAACGGAAATATATGCTGTCAACTCAATACAGCCCTTTCAATAAGGATCAGTTTGACCTTTCAAGCTTCCGGTTTATCTTATCGCTCCTGGCCAGCCGGCTGGGCAGCTGATCATTAAATGGTGTTTAATAACCAAGGTGTCACGTTCTCTGAAGGGACCGTTTGCAGGCCAAATGGGACGCTCAAGGGAGCAAGGCGGAAAAATGAGGAGAGAAAGAGAGTAAATGTGATTACTTGTAACCCCATTCACACCAAGGAGCAAAATCCTGGAATGCACAGATCCCATTATATCCAGCTAATAATTTGCTTGCAAACAGAGTTTTTGAATCTACGGATTTTAATCTACGAAATCTCAGCGATGACAGTTTCTACAATTCAAAATTCAGAGGCTTTTTTTTTTGCTGGGACCTTCAGAAGCAAAACATTTCAAATTGTCACCCTTTTTTAAAAAAAATTTGAAGCGGAGAGGCTAACCTTTTCTGGACCAAGGGCCCAAAACGTGCACGAACCCCCAAAATGCAATGCGGTCTCCCCCCCCCCCTTTTTTTTAAAATTAGATTTGTATGCCGCCCTTCTCCGGAGACTCAAGGTGGCTTACAATGTGTTAAGCAATAATCAGAGACCGTATATGCGCATTGGAGCTGAACTGGGACAATCGCTGATTGCCACCTCTGGCATGCATGCAATAGTGTTGTGGCCCGTGCAGCTAATAGCTGATTCCAACGGCGAGGAGGCTGGTGTGGTGCTGCACCAGCAGCCTATGCAGCTGGCAATCGAGTCAGACAATGAAGAGGCTGGAAAAGATGTGGTGCCAGAGGTGTGGTGCCAGAAGCTCCCTTAAGTGAAGAGGACGAAGAGGAGGAGCCTCTTCTCGATGCACGGGCGCGCAGAGCTGTTAAAAGGCAGGAGTGGCTCCTCAGGAGGAGGTCTCCTCGAGAGTAATGCTTGGGGCTAATTGGCCACTCCTTTAGCCTATTTAAGAAGGAATGCCGACTGAAACAATTTGCAGGGAACAACTTCATTCACATACCTTCGTGTCTTGTCTTGTTTATCTTATCAGCTTTCTTGCCAACCATAGCAAGATTACGATTATTTATTCTTTGGATTCTTGTAGGCTGTTAAGACAGTTAATTAACAGCCTTTGTTTGAAAAAGACTGATTTAATTTAGTAAACTAAGGTTTGTACAGACTTTGTGTCTGCTGCGTTCTTTGGGGTCCGTAGCTGGGGCAGATGGTTCACCATCATGGGCCTAGGCCCTTTTTCACTCCAAATACCCAGATGCATTTATCAGCAGATGTAACTGAACAGTTTTAAGTTCATTCGGGTTAAATTAAATGAATTTAATTTAACCCAAATTAATTTAATTTAAAAGTGCAACCCGGATTGCGTGCGTTCCTCTGAGCAACCTTACCATTTCTCTGAGAGGAAATTTGTGAGTGTTTAACAATAAGGACAATATATTTGAGTTATTAAGTCCTGTTTCTTATCGACATACCCTGACGAGGCAGGAAAAAACCCATTTAAGAGTAAATTAAATTAGTAAATATTGGTCATTGCTTCTCAGAAACCCACTGCAACAAAAGAATTATTTAGTTTTGGAAAATTCCTGTCTGAAGGGAATTTTGGTACCGTGTTTCCCCGAAAATAAGACCGGGTCTTATATTAATTTTTGCTCCAAAAGACGCATTAGGTTTTGTTTTCTGATTAGGGCTTATTTTGAGGGAAATACGGTACTAAATGCATCCATCTGGTTGACAATCTTAACTGGGGCTTATTTTGGCGGTGGGTAGGGCTTATATTACGAGCATCCTGAAAAGATCATGCTAGGATTTATTTTCCACTTGGGTCTTATTTTCGGGTAATATTGGTGGCTCTTGAATCAAACCAAACTCTCTTGGCTTGGATAAAGTCCTTAATGAGGCTTCTGAAGGGCAGATACATTATTCAGTAGTTAGTATTTAAAATAAAAAGTCCCGCCAAATACTTCAAAACAGATCCTCTTCAGCCGCAGAATTTAAGAATTTTTTTCCTTCTGGTTTCCTTTGAGCCTCTCAAGGAACTGAACGCCAATGATTCGCTATCCAAGTCGAAAACATATTTTTTGGCGCTGCCAATGGATCCATTTCTCCGAGCAAAATGGAAAAGGATTGGGGATTTTCCATCGGGGATTTGATCTCTGCCCCCGAGTTCTTTCTCTCCCTGTTGAGACATTTGAGTCTCTCTCTTTTGTAGACCAAGCACCAGTCAAAGACCTCACTTTTTAACGGCTGCCAAATAGCAACCGAATGGATCAAGTATTTGTCCTCTAAAAGCTGGCGCGATGGGCAAGATTTACAGTCGAGGTGGGCCCGCTCTCTGCCCTGAGCTCAAAAGGGACACACATTGTGGGTGAAAAAAACTTAAATTCAACCCTGGCGGTGTTTTTTTTTTCTTTTACCTGATGTTTGTTCTCTCTCTCCTCCCATCCATCTTTCTGGTTATCACCTTGATGTATTCTCATCATGTTCCTTTTCATTGTGTGTTGTTGTTTTTTTTAAAATTATTCTGTTGTTTTACCTCTGCTCTGTTTTACACGCTTCCTTTTTTTATTGTTGTGAGTAGCCCCACGGAGCGAATAATTTTTTTAAAAAAAGAAACAATAACTTTTCCACGTTCTCCTTCGCTTTCCCCGAAACCTGATCCCGTCCCCGTATCCTTTTTCTCAACCCATGAGAGGCTTTTAATTTAATCTTTTAATGGCAAAAGAAAATGACTCGTCAGCAGGAATTAGAGCACAAATCCTGCCTCAGTTGGTTGTGGGTTTTTTTTTTCTTTTTTTCAGGGAAGTTCTGTTTTCCATGTCCGTAAATCAGATCGTTCCCTTGTGTGTTTTCAACCCTGAAGAGCAAATTTATAAAACTACGGCTGGCTTTTTCTTCCACGATTACTTGCAGTGCCCACACGATGGCAAAACGGCCTGGTGTTTACTTTAAACAAGATAATAATAATAATAATCTTGTGGGACTTTCAAATACAGACGGATTGTCATTTGGAACGCGACACAATTGGTCAAAAACCAAAATGTACAATTTATTGATATCGTGGGTACCAAGAGATGCCAGAGTCGAAGAAAAAGAACTGGAAAAAAAAATCACAAAATATCGTGACCTGGCCATTGAAACTACGCGATTATGGATGAAAACATGTCACAGTGATACCCATTGTCATCGGGGCGCTTGGTACCATGTCCATGAATTTTATAAAATACATCAAGAAATTGCAACTTTCTGCAATAACACCAGTGGAACTGCAAAAAACTGCGCTACTCGGAACATCGTACATCTTAAGAAGGTACTTGGTTGACACCTAGGATGCTGGCAGCAACCAGTTTCAACCATTAGCACCAGTCAGTGGTATTTGCGATGCATTTTTAAATGTTCAGTTGACTGAATTTCATGTTTAATGAATAAAGTATATAATAATGAAGAAGAAGAAGAAGAAGAAGAAGAAGAAGAAGAAGAAGAAGAAGAAGAAGAAGAAGAAGAGGAGGAGGAGGAGGAGGAGGAGGAGGAGGAGGAGGAGGAGGAGGAGGAGGAGGAGGAGGAGGAAGAAGGAAAGAAGAAGAGGAGGAGGAAGAGGAGGAGGAGGAAGAAGGAGAAGGAGAAGAAGAAGAGGAGGAGGAGGAGGAAGAGGAGGAGGAGGAAGAAGGAGAAGGAGAAGGAGAAGGAGAAGAAGAAGAGGAGGAGGAGGGAGAAGGAGAAGAAGAAGAAGAAGAAGAAAGAAGAGGAGGAGGAGGAAGAAGGAGAAGAAGAAGAAGAAGGAAGAAGGAGAAGAGGAGGAAGAAGGAGAAGGAAAAGGAGAAGAAGGAGGAGGAGGAGGAGGAGGAAGGAGAAGAAGGAGAAGAAAGAAGAGGAGGAGGAAGAAGAAGAAGAAGAAAGAGGAGGAAGAAGAAGAAGAAGAAGGAGAAGGAGGAGAAGAGGAGGAAGAAGGAGAAGGAGAAAGAAGAGGAGGAGGAAGAAGGAGAAGAAGAAGAGGAGGAGAAGGAGAAGGAGAAGGAGAAGGAGAATTATTATTATTAGAGAGGGAAAAGAGGCTGAGGCATCTTCCCTTAGGCACCCTCGAGTGCCAGGGAAGAATGTGGGCAGGAGAACTCATTTTTCCTACCCCTTGGAGAAACTCCTAGGTTACTCAGTTCTTAAGCAAGAGGGCACCAAAGAATTCAGCCGTGCCCACTGCTCCCTTGCCTCTCCACCCCCCCCCCCCCACCCCCACCCCCAAGACTGAATCAACAGCTGGTGTCCTGCCGCAGCGGCCCACAATGGCTCCCTCTTTGGAGAGACAATATACTTGTCATGGGAAAACATAAAAACTGCAATTAATGGAATGGTCTCCAGGCTGCTCTTTTCAGCCCGGACAATGAGAGGCAACTGGGAGAGAAAGATTAAACCCCCTGCTCTTCCCCGGGAAGCCGGTTCAATGCCCCTCCCCTCCCTGGGCGAGATTTGTTTTTGCAAACATAAAAACTCCCTGACCACGAACTTCATCGTTTAGAGGGGAAGCAAAGGGGTCCTTAGAGGGAGCCGGCCACGGAAGGAGGCACCGATCCCTTCCGAACCCCTCCCACCCACCCCCCGGGGCTTATCCCATCGATGGCTAATAGATCTAAACAGTTTTATTTGGATGGTTCAATTAAGTCATTTTAGATTGCGGACTTAATGAGGCCAGGCCAGGCTTTAATTCTTCTCCAAAGGGAGGTTATCTCTTCTCTGCTTCAGGTACCGAGGCCTGGAAACAATCACAATAGTGTTGAAAGGGGCCTCGGAGGTCTTCTAGTCCAACCCCCTTCTTAAGCAAGAGACCCTTTACCATCTCAGACAAGTGACAACTTCTGGTGGCAAACTGTTCCACTGGTTAATTGTCTTCACTGTTAATTGTCTTCACTACTACTACTTCTTCTTCTTCTTCTTCTTCCTCTTCTTCTTCTTCTTCCTCTTCTTATCCTCCTCCTCCTCCTCCTCCTCCTCCTCCTCCTC
>CM075968.1:2727243-2747243 GCA_038048745.1 Coluber constrictor foxii
TGAGTTCCTCTTCTCTGCACTTGTTCCAACGTCAATCAAAGCATCCCGAATCCATGCAGGGGGTGGGGCGGAGGCGTTGAGTTCCTCTCCCACAGATGTTGAGAAGTCTCAACATCTTTTTTTGTAATGCGGTGACCAAAACTGGGTGCAGTATTTCAGGGGAGGCCTTACTGTGCTTGCGTCTTTGGTTTTTCCTGCCCAAGTATCAAACCTTCCTTTTCTCTGATAGCAGTCTTCCAGTATCTCAGGGGCTGCCCCAAAGAAGAGGGAGTCAAGCTATTCTCCAAAGCCCCTGAGGGCAGGACAAGAAGCAATGGGTGGAAACTCATCAAGGAGAGAAGCAACTTAGAACTCAGGAGAAATTTCCTGACAGTTGGAACAATTAATTGGTGGAACAACTTGCCTCCAGAAGTTGTGAATGCTCCAACACTGGAAGTTTTTAAGAAGAGGTTGGATAACCCTTTGTCTGAAGTGGTGGAGGGTTTCCTGCCTAAGCAGGGGGTTGGACTAGAAGACCTCCAAGGTCCCTGCCAACTCTTCTCTTCATCTCTTCTCTTCTCTTCTCTTCTCTTCTCTTCTCTTCTCTTCTCTTCTCTTCTCTTCTCTTCTCTTCTCTTCTCTCCTCTCCTCTCCTCTCCTCTCCTCTCCTCTCCTCTCCTCTCCTCCCCTCTCCTCTCCTCTCCTCTCTTCTCTATAAAACATATGAAGAACAGTTGCAGGAACTGGATATGTCTAGTTTAATGAAGAGAAGGACTAGGGGAGACATGATAGCAATGTTCCAATATCTCAGGGGCTGCCCAAAAGAAGAGGGAGTCAAGCTATTCTCCAAAGCACCTGAGGGCAGGACAAGGAGCAACGGGTGGAAACTCATCAAGGAGAGAAGCAACTTAGAACCAAGGAGAAATTTCCTGACAATTAACCAGTGGAACAACTGGCCTCCAGAAGCTGTGAATGCTCCAACACTGGAAGTTTTTAAGAAGAGGTCGGACAACGATTTGTCTGAAGTGGTGGAGGGTTTCCTGCCTAAGCAGGGGGTTGGACTAGAAGACCTCCAAGGTCCCTTCCAGCTCTGTGATTCTATTCTATTCTCCACATTAAATTTCATGTTGTTGTATTGTTCAAGAACCGAATCGCTTTGTGGGCAAGATAGTCGTTGACCTTACAACCACAGCTGGGAGCAGAATTTATGTCGCTAAGAACCATTATAGGGGGTTACAAAAGGGAAAGGTCTCAACCAAAAGGGATTCCTGATTTCCAGAGAAGTTGTTGGCAGGGACTTTTCTGGGAAAAGGAAGGGAGGGAGAGGAAGCAGACAATTCTCCGTGTTATCAGGCCATTGTAAGAGTCAGCTCAACTCTGTTACAACTTTGGCTTTTCGTAAACACTCGCAAGAGCCAGGAATTTGGGGGCGGGAAGGGAATCCCCTCTGAACTGGAAAAGTTTGAAAAAGGGTGTCCGGACGTTTTTACAGATTTATCCTATTTATAGATTTGTTCGTTTTTATGGAGAGCCAGTTTGGTCCAGGGGTGTAAGCGCTGGCTTAAAAACCAGGAGATTGTGAGTTCTAGACCCATCTCAGCCCTGGCTGGGAGACTTTGGGCCAGTCCCTCTGTCTCAGCCCAAACCCACCTCACAGGGCTGTTTTGCTGAGAGGGAAATAGAAAGAGGGATGGACAATTAGGCACATTCACCACTTTGAGTGGTGGAAGGGATGGAAAAGAATATTTTTTAAAAGTTGACTGGGCTCAACAAATGTTTACCTTTTTTTTAAAAAATTTGATTTATATGCCGCCCTTCTCTGGAGACTCAGGGCGGCTTACAATGCGTTAAGCAATAGCCTTCATACTTTTGTATATTTATACAAAGTCAGCTTATTGCCCCCACAAACTGGGTCCTCAATTTACCCACCTTAGAAAGGATGGAAGGCTGAGTCGACCTTGAGCCTGGCTAGGATTGAACTCAGAGAAATTACAGGCAGCTGGTATTAATTGCTGCCTTTAGTAGGAGGCATTAGCCCTCTACGCTACACAGGCTCCTTTTGGCATCTCCCACCTACAAGACTAGCCAAAATGAGCAAAAATGATTCATTGGTGTGTTGGAAATGTGAGGCGGCATTAGGAACCTTTTATCATATCTGGTGGGAATGCCCGAAAACCAGAGACTTCTGGCATTGGATAAAGCGATGGCTGGAAGAAATACTAATGCAAAATATAGAATTAAAGCCAGAAATTTTCTTACTAGGTATTACAATAGATCAGGGGTCAGCAACCTGCGGCTTTGGAGTTGCAGGTAGCTCTTTCACCCCTCTGCTGTGGCTCCCTGTCACTCAAAATACACGTCACAACCGCCAATGTGTGATACCTGTCGGCACGCGATTTATTGAGCTTTTCAACCCCCGGTAGGCCAGCCATGGATAAATCCAACAAAAGAAAAGTTTTAGAAGAAAACAGAACATTTAATTCAACTACAGATGCTAGTTTTGTAGCCGCTCAAGAAATAGTCAGGAACGGGAAGGGTTTTGTGGCTCCCGGTGTTTTTTCTTTTCTGTGGGAAACGGGTCCAAATGTCTCTTTTGAGTGTTTAAGATTGCAGACCCCTGCAAAAGATAAATACAATAAGGAAACAATATACTTAATGTTATATATTCTAACGGCAGCAGGACTGGCTGGAAAAACAGAGAAATCCCCTCAGAGGAAGAAGTAGTAGCTAAGATATTAACTTATGCTGACATGGACAGGTTGACGTTGGAACTCAAAGATAAGAGTGAAACAGAATACTACGAAATCTGGAATAAATTATACTATTGGTCGGAGAGGAGGAAGATTGCCGGGATAAAGGATTACTGATGAGTTGAAAGTTTAGAAATCTATATGGTAGTTTCTTGAAAGAGATAGGAATGAAATCGTTGTGGATGTAAGTTCTACAGACGTAAGAATGTAGGCGTTTGAATTGTGAAACAAGGTATGTATTTGTATAACATCAAGGAATTGTATTAGTTGCAAGGTAAAATGTGATGGAAATGTCTAAATCGAAAAAGGCAATTTATTTATTTATTTATTTATTTAAATTTGTATACCGCCCTTCTCCTACTGGACTCAGAGCGGTGCACAGCCAAGAATAAAAAAACATTCCAATACAAAATTTAAAATTATTAAAAGAATTATATAAATTTGGCCCAAAATTTAAAACAATCCACATTACAATTTAAAATATCTTAATTGTATTATTAATAAAAAACTTTTTTTTAAAAAAACACACACACAAATGTTTAACTTTCTTTTCTAAATTTCCGACATAAGAAAAATTCACCGGGTCTACAGGTAGTCCTCGACTTGTGACCCAATATTTTGGGCGTTAAGCGAAACATTCGTTAAGAGAGGTCTGCCCTGTTTTACGATCTTTCTTGTTGCGAAGGGAATCACTGCCGTCAATAAGTTAATAAAACCCGGTCGTTAAACGAATCTAGCTTCCCCCTTGGACTTCGTTTGCCAGACGGTCGCAAAACTGAATCACGCGACCTCGGGGAACCGTCATAAATACGAGCCCTTTGCCAAGCGTCTGAATTTTGATTGCTTGATCATACGGAGGGAGGGGGAGCAGGTGCTACAAAGGTCGTAACAGTGAAAAACGGCCATAAGTCCCTTTTTTCAGTGCCATTGTAATTGGTCACTAAACGAACTGTCGTAAGTCCAGGACTACCGTACTTCAAAGGGTCATAGGAGTGTGAAAGACTTAGCCTTGTCTTCCTGAGTGTTAAGGTTGGGAAGTTGCATTAAAGTTAGAACAAGCTTGCTGTCAGATAACAGCTAGAAGGGATCTTGTAGATCATCTTGTCCAGGGTGAAATGCTCCCGGTTCGGACTGGATCACCCGATCCAGTAGTGATGGCGGTGGGTGGTTCGGAGAACCAGTAGCAAAAATCCCTCCCCCCCCCCACCATGCACAGCTGGGCCGCATGATCATCAGAGGCTTTTTTAAAAAAACTTTTAAAAGCATTTTTTCCACAACCTCTTCTGACGAACAAATGCTTTTAAAAGTAAAAACAAAAAAAAAGTCTTTGTTGATCTTGCAACCTCTTGGCCAAAGAAGTGGTAAAAAAATGCTTTGAAAAGTCTCTGACGATCCCAGCTGAGTTGCCTGATCGGCAGAGAGGCTTTTCAAAGCGTTAGAAAAAAATGCTTTGAAAAGTTAAAAAAAAAAATTTGGTCACGCCCACCGTCACATTACCACCACCACCCCTCACCAAGCCACGCCCACAGAACCGGTAGTAACACATTTTACATTTCACCACTGATCTAGTCCAACTCTCCCTCCTAACTAAGCTGGAGATTCTGCTGGTGATATCATTTCTGACAGATGGCAGTCCAGTGTCCTCCAAAAGGAGGGATTGCTCCCCCCCTGGCTCTTCTGGGGGGCATTCTGAGGTTTTCATCTGGGTCCTAGGAGGCCCCCCCACCTCCAAGAAAGCCAGATCTCCTGCTGAGTTGGGAGTTTTCCTTTAAGAACCCCCTCCCCCTATTTTTCTTCTCCTGCTGGTTGGGGGGAGGGAGCCGTCCCAAAGATGCGACCCACACATACAGTCGTGGCCAAAATTGTGGAAACCTTTTTGGCAAAAGTGTATTTTTTAAAACTTAGCTAATAACACCACTTTTTTTTTACTTTTTTGGGGGGGAGTAGTACCATAAAATTATATATCAACGGGAAAATCATTGAATCAGGAATGTAATGCAATCACTTTTAGGAAGGATTTGCTCTTAGAATAGTAGTTACAGGATAAAGAGGAAAAGGGAAACACGTAGAAAAAAACGAGATATGCAAAAATTATCCCCATGTCAGTGAATACTTCTTTGGGTAACCTTTAGCATGAATGACGGCCTTACAACATCTTCCCATGGAATGAACCAAAGTCTTTTAGTTCTGCAGCTGTTCTAAAGTGAAACCAAGATTGAATGATGGCTTCTATTAACTGGGTTTTATTGCTGGGTCGCTTCTGACCAACAAGTTTCTTTAGTCGGAAAATCCGTAGATTTTCAATTGAGTGAAAGTCTGGACTCTTCCCAGGCCATTCTAGCAGTGGAATAGAATTATCTTGAAACTGTAAAAAAAAAAAAGCTATGTTATTAACCATCAATCCTCAAAAAATGCACTTTTCCCAAAAGGTTTTCACAATTTTTGCCACTACTGTACCTTTCTCCTTTTTTCCTCCCTCCCTCCCTCCCTCCCTCCCTCCCTCCACTCCTTCCTTCCTTCTTTCCTTCCTTCCCTTCCTCCCTCCCTCTATTCCTCCCTCCCTTCCTTCCTTCCTCTATTCCTTCCTTCCTTCCTCCCTCCCTTCCTTCCTTCCTCTATCCCTTCCTTCTTCTTCTTTCCCTTCCTTCCTCCCTCCCTCCCTCTATTCCTTCCTTCCTTCCTTCCTTCCCTTCCTTCCTTCCTCTATCCCTTCCTTCCTTTCTTCTTTCCCTTCCTTCCTCCCTCCCTCCCTTCCTTCCTTCCTCCCTTCCCTTCCTTCCTTCCTCCCTCCCTCCCTCCCTCCCTTCCTTCCTCTATTCCTTCCTTCCTTCCTCCCTTCCCTTCCTTCCTTCCTCTATCCCTTCCTTCCTTTCTTCTTTCCTTTCCTTCCTCCCTCCCTCCCTCTATTCCTTCCTTCCTCCCTCCCTCCCTCTATTCCTTCCTTCCTTCCTTCCCTTCCTTCCTTCCCTTCCTTCCTCCCTCCCTCCCTCTATTCCTTCCTTCCTTCCTTCCAACTAACAAGTTTCTTTAGTCAGTTCCATAGATATTCAATTGGGTTAAGGTATGGGCGATTCTAGCAGTGGAATATGATTATCTTGAAACTCCCCCCCCCCCAAAAAAGTGGCGTTATTAACCATCAAACCTCAAAAATACACTTCCCCCCCCCCAAAAAAAGGTTTCCACAATTTTGGCCACTACTGTCCAAAGCCTGGGAACGGGCTGCTATTTTCCCTGCCAGTGAATCACACCAGGGGCGACCCCTCCCAGCTTGGGCCCTTGCCCAGGAGGGATGGAGGGAGGGAGGGGGAAAAACCTTTTGTGCCCTCGCCTCTCCCGGCTCTCCTTTGGCTAGGCTGCCGGGAAGAGGGGTGCGGAGGAGGAGGAGAGGAGGAGGCGAGGAAGAGAAGAGCTGGCCGGCTGTCGCCTGGGGGAGGGGGCGCGTCCCCACCGTTTTCCTCTCGCCCACCGCCGGTGGGAGACGCCGCCCGCCGCGATGCTCCAGCCGAGCCCACCGGGCCCCCAATCCTTGGGGCGTTGATCCTTCAGACGGGTCCCTCTTTTCGCGCTTGGAGAAACCACGGCGAGACTCTGCAAGCGTGCGCCCTGGGCGCATCGGTTGGTCGCCTGGTTCCCCTTCCTTCGACGGCGGGGCGCGAGGTTTGACGGCTGGTTGAGTGTGGGGGCTTCCTCGGAGCTTCGGCTGCCCGGAGAGACGAGATCTCCCGTGCGGAGTGGTGGTGGGGAGTGGTCGGACTCGAAACCCACTCCCATCGCAGCGCGGGGCGCTTGGAAAGACTTGAGCGCGCTTGGAGAGGTGGCGCGCAGCATCTCCATCACTCGGTCGGTTTGGGGGTTCGCCCATAAGGCTGGTGGGTGGGTGGGTGGATCTCCACGATCGGGGTGGGAGGGGGATAAGCGACGACCCCAGCCTCTCCGGGCGGGGAAGATTGGAAGAAGGGAAAGCATTAGCCGGCGGGCCCATGGGTGTGGAGAGTCCTTCGAGCGTCCCAGCCTAGGGATAACAGTAACAAGAGTTGGAAGGGACCTTGGAGGTCATCTAGTCCAACCCCCTGTACTAGGGATTCGAACCCGGGATCTGGAGCCCCTTTGCTGGCCTTAGAACTGGCTGACTGCCTTGGCTCTCTTCTTCCCCACCACCACCACAGATAAAGCGGCCTACCTGGACTCATCCTGGTCGCTTCGGAAAGAGGCAGCTTTCTCTTCTCTTGGCCGGAGATGGCTCTTTCCCCTCGGCGGATCTGGCTTGGCTGCTGCGGAGCTGGGATTCTGCTCAGCTTCTTGGTGAGTTTGGCGCTTTCCAAGGAGGCGGGACCTCCTTGGCTTGTCGGGGGGTCTTTGTCCTCTCCATTTTGGGGTGAGTTCCAGGTTAGTAGCCTCCAGATTAAGACAGTTGGAAGGGACCTTGGAGGTCATCTAGTCCAACCCCCTGCCAAACCAGGAGACACTACCATTTCTGACAGAGGGCAGGCCAGGCTCTTCTTGAAAGCCTCCAGGGATGATGAAGCTCCCATAACTTCTGAAGGCAACTTCTGTTCCATGGGTTGATTGCTCTCACTGTCTTATTTCTAGGTTGAATCTCTCCTTGATCAGTTTCCATCCATTATTCCTTGTCTGGCCTTCAGGTGCTTTGGAGAATAGCTTGACCCCCTCCTCCTCTCTGGGGCAGCCCCTCAAATATTGGAAGATGCTATCCTGTCTCTCCTGGTCCTTCTCTTCACTAGACTAGCCAGCCCAGTTCCTGCAACCGTTCATCGTATGTTTTAGCCTCCTCCAGTCCCCTCAACATCCTGCTTGCTCTTCTCTGCACTCTTTCTAAAGTCTCAACCTCTTTTTTATAGTGTGGTGACCAAAACTGAATGCAGTACTCTAGGTGTGATCTTACTAAGGCTTTAGAGAGTGGTATTAGTACCTCCCTTGATCTTAATTCTGGGCGGGTTCCAGGCAGTGGTGAAATCCAAATTTTTTTTATTACCGGTTCTGTGGGCGTGGTGTGGCTTGGCGGGCATGGCTTGGTGGGCGTGGCAGGGGAAGGATACTGCAAAATCCCCATTCCCACCTCACTCTGGGGCCAGCCAGAGGTGGTATTTGTTGGTTCTCCGAACTGCTCAGAATTTCTGCTACCTGCTGGATTTCGGGTGGTCTCAGCCTTCCTAAAAATAGAATAATGAAATTGGACATTAAAAAAAAATGATATAAAACGGGGTCAGTCTAGATGATCTCTGAAGGGCCCCCCTTTCTTTAGTATTGGGTTCAAAAGGTAAAACCACAGAAATCAACTAACCTTTCTCAGCTGTCAAGCTCAGGAAACATTATCAGGAGTAAAAGAGCACACTTAGCCAAGCAGAGGTAACCACAGGTATAATGGCAGGAGCTTAGATAAGGTTTGCAAGAACACCTGTGTTCCTCTTAAAGAGGGAATACACGTTAGTACGCTTGTAGGAATTAGTAACAAGGGAAATCGGGGGGGGGGGGTTTGTTACGATGGGCTGTCAGAAATGTAACCAGTCATAAGATGTTAAAAGTATGTATTTAAGTTACTGCATCATAATCTTTCGGGATTCAGTGTTCTTGCTTCTTTTGTTGCACTGAATCATTCCAGCATCCTAAAAGTCCATCATCAGAGTAAGTAAGACCCGGATTGTGGGGGCGATAAGCTGACTTTGTAGAAACACCGCTTATGTGGGGCAAAAAGCCCCAATAAGCAGGTATATGCAAAAGAATGAAGGCTATTGCTATAAATGCATTGTAAGCCGCCCTGAGTCTTCAGAGGAGGGTGGCATATAAATTGAAATAATAATAATAATAATAATAATAATAATAATAATAATAATAATAATAATAAGAAGAAGAAGAAGAAGAAGAAGAAGAAGAAGAAGAAGAAGAAGAAGAAGAAGAAGAAGAAGAAGAAGTAGTAGTAGTAGTAGTAGTAGTAGTAGTAGTAGTAGTAGTAGTAGTTAAGATCAGGAGTCCTGAAAAAAGAAACAGAAAACTTTATTTTGGTAGCTCAAGAACAAGCCCTAGCCACAAACTGCATGAAGGCAAAAATTCAACATGTTACCACCAACAGCAAATGCCGCCTCTGTAATGAGAAAGATGAGACAGTCGACCACCTGATCAGTGGATGCAGCAAAATTTCACAAACCGACTACCTACAACACCATGACCGCGTTGCTAAGATCATTCACTGGAAATTGTGCCAGAAGTTTGGATTTGAGTACAGCAAAAACCCACTGGGAACATCAGGTTGAGAAAGTTCTAGAGAATGAGAAACTCAAGATTTTGTGGGACTTTAGGATTCAGACTGACAGGCACTTGGTCCACAACACACCTGACATAACGGTAGTTGAAGAGAAAAAAGTATGATTCATTGACATTGACATTGACTAGTGATGCATGGATTGAAGATAAGCAGCAAGAAAAAAATCACAAAGTACCGGGACTTGCAAATCAAAGTTGAGTGACTATGGAAAAAGAAATCATGTGTTGTTCCGATTGTAATTGGAGCCCTTGGAGCAATACCCAAAGGGCTACCCTGCTATTTAGAAATTCTAAATTTACCGGACTTGAACATTTTGACTCTACAAAAAACCATCTTACTCGGAAGAGCTTACATCCTCCAACGATACCTGAACAGTTCCTAGGTCCTTGGTTAGGACTCAAGCTGCTGTGCTATTAACCAGCCTCAAAGACTGTGAATCTTACTACAGATTAAATAATAATAACAACAGCAACAATAATAATAATAATAATAATAACAACAACAACAGCTTACATCCTCCGACGATACCTTAACAGTTCCTAGGTCCTTGGTTAGGATTCGAGCTGCTGAGCTATTAACCAGCCTCAAAGGCTGTGAATCTCACTACAGATTAACCAATAATAATAATAATAATAATAAGCTTAATAAGGCCTCCCCTGCAATACCACATCCAGTTTGGGTCACCACATTATAAAAAAAAGATGTTGAGACTTTGGGAAAAGTGCAAAGAAGAGCAGCTAAGATGATCAAAGGCCCGGGGACTAAACATACGAAGAATAACTGCAGGATTTGGGTTGGGCCAGTCTAGAGAAAAGGAGGACCAGTGTGGGACATGATAACCGTATTCCAGGATTTCAGGGGCTGCCACAAAGGAGAAGGAGGTCAAATTATTATCCAAAGCGCCAGAAGGCAGGACAAGAAACAGCGGATGGGACCAAATCAAGGAGAGAAGCAACCTGGAATTAAGGAGAAACTTCCTAACAGTGAGGACAATTAGCCAGTGGAACTGCTTGCCACTAGAAGTTGTGGATGCTCCATCCGTGGAGGTTTTTAAGAAGAGACTGGGCAGCCACTTGTCTGAAATGATATTATAGGGTCTCCTGCTTGAGCAGGGATGGACTAAAAGACCTCTAAGGTCCCTTGCAGCTCTATTCTGATTGATAGCATTGGCAGAGTTGGGATGGACAAGAACTGATGATCCCATGACCGTCTGGAAGTGTTTCCTGGCTGATGATGGTCCAGTTGGGTTGAAGTGCAATTAGCGAGTGCAACTAACACATACATATTTTCCACACTTCTGATGGTCCAGAATTTTAATGGTGTTTTTTTTTAACCACAACCTTCAATTCAATACTGTGGCTTTTCCTAGAGGACAAGGAACGGTTTTGAAGAGATGCCACTGGGGCTCAAAACTCTTAAGCAGCACCCCGATCCCCAGAGTTGACTAAAGATTCTTAATTCCGAACAAGCTTCCTACGGCTAAAATGGTGGTTTGAGTTTTGCGTAGATTTTGGCCAAAGGATGGTAGCTGTGGCTATGGAGAAAGATCTCGAAAAACACTTTATGCGTGCTCAGAGGCCCCTTCCTGGAGAAAGGCCTTGAAAAACACTTTGCACAAGCTCAGAGGCCCTTCCTTGCCCATTAGGCAACACCCAGTTGTGCTAATCATTTTCTTTTTTTTATTAAAAAAGTTTTACAATACAATTTTTATACCCCTTTCCCCCCCCAATCCCCCCCCCCAACTACCACCCCCTCCCTTTCCCCCCCTATCCCTCCCCCCTTCCCCCCCCCCTGACTTCCTTTATTAACCAATCATATATATCAATCAACATCAAACAACAAAAAAATAGGTGAGATCCAGCTAAAAATATAACAAATTTAACCTTAAGTAATAAAAAAATTAATCTAGACTTCTAACATCTTTTACCCCCCTAATTCAAATATATAGTAACCGTAAATTATTTGTAAGAACTCACAGCAGTCTAACAAATATTGTAAATATAGCAAATATATAAAAAAACTAATTTTGAGCATCATAAATTTTTAGAATAAAATATCTTATAAATGTTTAACATTAAATATAATTCCCAATATTCAATCTTGGTAATATTATTTTAAAAAGTATATAAAATTCAAATAATACATCATAAATTTCTTTTTAAAATTGGATAAAATAAGGCTAATCTATCAGATATATAAACTTATTTTTAACATTATAATGTATCTAAATATTAATATAAATATATAACATAATAAAAATGTAAATTCAAATATTTAATAAAATAATTAATAGATATAGTTATGAATCAAATGCTTGTTGAAACTGAATTGGATTTTGCAACACCAGAGGAAGGGGTGGGGGGGGGTTCCTTTTGCAGAGGATGGTCTCAAAACTCAATAATTTTTTTTTCCCAGGTCGCCCTTCCCTGGAGGAAGACGCGGGCCTTCACCATACCTGCCGAAAACCACGTAACGAAAGGTCTGTGGCCAGTGGTGGGATCCTACCGGTTGAACAACCGGTTCGGTGATCATGTGCTTTGCTCCCAGCTGATTCGGAGCTACCGATTCACTCGAATCGGTCGAATCCCACCCCTGTCTGTGTCTCCTTGTCTCCTCCAACGCATTTCCATAAATGCCAGTCTTCTCTTGGCTTGCAAACGGTTTAAGTTCACCGCCCCCACTCCAATCTTTGGGGGATTGGTGAAAATACTCCCACAAAGCAAAGATTTGGTCACCTCTTCCCTCGAGAGTCCCGCCAGTTGTTATTTTGTGCTTCGAGGACAGAATAATCCCCAAGGGAAAGAAGTCCGCAGTAGGTTTTAGAGAAGATTTTAGTTGTCCTTCTCTCTTTCCTTCACCATCGTGGCTGTCTGAAAGGAGTGGGGTGGGGAGATAAAGGCACGGCTTTTAAAAACTTCTTTTGGGGGTGATAAAAATGGGAGTGTTGCCCAGTGGTGAGTTTCAAATTTTTTTACTACCGGTTCTGTGGGCGTGTCATGGCTTGGTGGGCGTGGCTTGGTGGGCGTGGCACGGGAAGGATACTGTAAAATCTCCATTGTCAGCCCACTCCTGGGGAAGGAGACTGCAAAATCCCCATTCCCTCCCCACTCCTGGGGGAAGGATATTGCAGAATCCCCATTTCCTCCGATCAGCTGGGACTCGGGAGGCAGAGAATAGATGGGGGCGGGGCCAGTCAGAGGTGGTATTTACCGGTTCTCCGGTTCTACTCAAAATTTCCGTTATCCAAAACTGGTCAGAATCTGCTGAATACCAGCTCTGGTGTTGCCCCAGGCTCAGAGGCAATTGATGAGAAGGGGACCCAGGGAGTAGGGACATTTGGGGTTGTCCCATTTTCCTTCTTCTCCATGTCCATGTCCACCACACCACCATCATCCCTTCTCCTTCTCCATCATCATCATTCCTCTTTCTCCACCTGCTTCTTCTCTCTTCTTCTTCCCCATCTCTATGTCCACCACACCATCATCATGCCTTCTCCTCCATTGTCATCATCATTCCTCTTTCTCCCCTGCTACTTCTCTCTCTTCTTCTTCTTCTCCATTTCCATCTCCATGTCCACCACACCATCGTCACCCCTTCTCTTCCTTCTTCTCCATCATCATCATTCCTCTTTCTTCTCCTCCTTTTCTCCCTCTTCTCCTCCATGTCCATGTCCATGTCCACCATACCACTGTCATCCCTTCTCCTTCTCCATCATCATTATTCCTTTCTCTACCTGCTTCTTCTCTCTCTTCTTCTTCTTCTTCTTTTCCATCTCCATGTCCACCACACCATCATCATGGCTTCTCCTCCATCGTCATCTTCATTCCTCTTTCTCTCCCTGCTACTTCTCTTTCTCTTCTTCTTCTTCTTTATGTCCATGTCCACCACACCATCATCACCCTTCTCCTTCTCCATCATCATCGTTCCTCTTTTTCCTCCTCCTTCTTCTCTCTCTTCTTCTTCTTCCTTCTCCTCCTCCTCCTCCTCCTTCTCTTCTTCTTTTTCTTCTTCTCCTTCTCCTCCATGTCCATGTCCACCACACCATCATCAGCCCTTCTCCTTCTCCATCGTCATCATCATTCCTCTTTTTCCTCCTCCTTCTTTCTCTCTCTCTCCTTCTTCTTCCTTCTCCTCTTCCTCCTCCTTCTCCTTTTTCTTCTTCTCCTTCTCCTCCATGTCCATGTCCACCACACCATCATCAGCCCTTCTCCTTCTTCATCGTCATTATCATTCCTCTTTTTCCTCCTCCTTCTTTCTCTCTCTCTCCTTCTTCTTCCTTCTCCTCCTCTCTTCCTCCTCCTCCTCCTCTTCTTCTTTTTCTCCTTCTCCTCCATGTTCATGTCCACCACACCATCATCATCCCTTCTCCTTCTCCATCATTACCATCATTTCTCTTTCTCCTCCTCCTCCTCGCTTCAGAGTTTCTGCCTGGTTGATTTTTCTCTCCAGGTTCTGGTCCCTTCCCTCTGGTGATGGAGACCCCAACAGCGGTCTACGAATACGTGTCTGATCTGCTGGACTGGTGGCATGCCAATGTCTACTGCCAGCAACGTTTCGCTCAGTTGCCCTCGGAGAGCTGGGAGGATGAGCTGTCCTCTTTGGGCCGAAACTTCTCCCATCGGCTTCAAAGCACCATGTGGTTAGATGACGAGGAACTCTTGCAGAGGAAGGTGAAGCAAAGACGTGAGTAGAACAGCCCCATCCATGAGCTGCGTCTTTGGGGGGGGGGGGCCGGTGGTGACCGAGAGAGGTCCTGAGATGGTAGGTGTGGCCCCTTGGATTTAATTCTCACTGTAACCTAGGTGAGAGGGGTGTGGCAGAGGGAGGGGAAGGACTATAAACCAATAGTTCTGGAAGGGATCTGGCCTTAATCGTTCTTGGAGTTGGAGCTGATCATTTATCAAAACTGCTTCAAGAGACCTCACCATTTCTGAGCAGCAGGACCGGTATCTTCTCCTTCTCCTTCTCCTCCTTCTTATCTTTCTCCTCCTTCTTCTCCTTCTTTCCTTCTCCTTCTTCTCGTCTATCCTTTCTTCCTTCTTCTCTCCTGCTTCTCCTCCTTCACTCTTTCTCCTTCATCTCCTCCTTCTCTTCTATCTTCTCCTTCCTTCTCCTCCTCCACCTTCATCTATCTTCTTTTCCTCCCCGTTCTACTACTTCTTCTCCTTCACCACCATTCCTCCTCCTCCTCCTTTCCTTCTTTTTATCTATCCTTTCTTCCTTCTCCATCTCTTCTTCTCTCGTGCTCCTCCTCTTTCACTCTTTCTCCTTCTCTTTTTCTCCTTCATCTCCTCCTTCTCAGCTATCCTTTCCTTCTCCACCTTCCTCTATCTTCTCTTTCTTCCCCTTTCCACTACTTCTCCTTCCCCACCATTCCTCTTCCTCCTCCTCCTCCTCCTCCTCCTCCTCCTCTTGCTTCTCCCTTTTCTTCTCCTCTCCCTTTCTTTTTAATTTATATCTTTCTGTGGATCTCCTTCCCCAAATACGCTCCTTACCATTTTTGCACCAATTCTCTCCAGGCGTCCACTCGCCCTCCATCCTGATATTCGGGAATAAAACAGACACCAAGTTTGTGAAGGTCCTGGCTGACTTCCCAACAATGGCTGCAGTGAGCGCTTGTGCCCACGTCCAGTGGGACCCCACGGCCACTGAGGTCTCGACCGTCTTCTCCTATGCCGTCCCAGCCTTCACCAATGAATTCCAGCTACGTGGCATCATTGACAAGGACCAATTTGTCAAGTTTGCCATCATCCTTCATGGCCATCACTCCCCTTACCTGCCCGTTTTCCGCACCGACACGGATTGGCACCACTTCTGCGTTACGTGGCAGCAACCCAACGGAACGTGGGTCATCTATGCTGATGGGAAGCAGAAGGCCTCGGCCTCTGGACTTGCACCTTCTCGAGCCATTGATGGCCACGGGATGTTCATCATCGGTCAAGACCAGGACTCCCTGGGGGGTGCTTTCAAGGAGAAAGAATCCTTCAGTGGGAACCTCACAGACCTACAAGTTTGGGGGAGGTCCCTCAGCCAAGAGCAGGTGGAGAAAATCCGCTCCTGCGTGTCCATCAGAGAAGGTCTCATCTTTGACTGGAGGGACGACATCTTAGAAGTGGAGACAAGTGTTCAAGAGGCCACGGTGAAGCTCACCTGCCCAGGTGAGTCTCCCTTGGGAGGGTCAACGCTACTAGCTGCCCAGAGTTACCTGTTTGAAACCCATTGAGTTGTGCATTGCTTTGTCCACTGGCATAGATTGATCTGTGGAGATAGAAGTGGGCTTCTGTAACATACTGGTTAACCCAGCACCGGAAATGAGCATGCATGTGGTGTCACAAAACATGGCAGTTCGCTCACGTATGCCGTCTCCCAGAGTTTGCCTCCCGAGAGATTTCCTTGGCTGCCACTAAGCACTTCCGCCTGCGACCTCTCCATTTCCATCATTAGCATGCAAAGAGAATGCTTGTAAACATTCTGCGATAGGATAACAGAGTTGGAAGGGACCTTGGAGGTCATCTAGTCTAACCCCCCACCCCAGCTAGGGACCGTACACCATTTCTGACAGATGGCAGTCCAGTCTCTTCTTGAAAGCCTCCAGGGATGAAGCTCCCACCACTTCTTTTCCATCGGTTGATGATTCTCACTGTCAAAAAATGCCTTCTTATTTCCAGGTTGAATCTCTCCTTGTTCAGTTTCCATCCATTATTCCTTGTCTGGCTTTTGGGTGCTTTGGAGAATAGCTCGACCCCCTTCCTCCTCTCTGGGGCAGCCCCTCAAATATTGGAAGACTGCTCTGCTGTCTCCCCTGGTCCTTCTCTTCACTAGACCAGCCAGGCCCAGTTCCTGCAACCGTTCATCGTATCTTTTAGCCACCAAGTCTTTGATCATCTTAGATAGATTCAGATTAACAGAGTTGGAAGGGACCGTGGAGGTCATGTAGTCCAACCCCTGCCCAAGCAGAAGACCCTACACCATTTCTGACCGATGGCAGTCCAGTCTCTTCTTGAAAGCCTCCAGGGATGAAGCTCCTACAACTTCTGAAGGCAACTTCTGTTCCATGGGTTGATTGTTCTCACAATCAGAAAATTTCTCCTTATTTCTAGGTTGAATCTCTCCTTGATCAGTTTCCATCCATTGTTCCTTGTCTGGCCTTCGGGTGCTTTGGAGAATAGCTCGATTCCCCTCCTCCTCTCTGGGGCAACCCCTCAAATATTGGAAGATCCTCTCCTGTCTCCCCTGGTCCTTCTCTTCACTAGACTAGCCAGGCCCAGTTCCTGCAACTGTTCATCATATATTTTAGCCTCCAGTCCCTGAATCATCCTGGTTGCTCTTCTCTGCACTCTTTCTAGAATCTCTTTTTTATAATGTGGTGACCAAAACTGGATGCAGTACTCTAGGTGTGGCCTTACTAGGGCTTTATAGAGTGATATTAGTACCTCCCTTGATCTTGACTGTATCCCTTTGTTCATGCAATTTAGGATCGCATTGGCTTTTTTGGCTACCGCCTCACACTGTTGGCTTCTATTTAATTGGTTGTCCACTAACACTCCAAGATCCCTCTCACAGCAGCACAGCCAATAGGATGGAATGGGCGTGGCCCACCAGGAGAAAGCGCTTGAGATAAGCCGAGAAGATCATCAAGTGTGTTATTGTTGCTTGGATCGCGTTACGAACCTTTGATGAGTTTTCGGTTGATCTTATCGGGTGTTTCTTGTGCCTCCACAGGCCCCGTAGAAGAATGTCGTGTTTTTACGGTTAACCATGGAAGCCAACACAGTCCCTGCTCCGCGATGCTACCTTTTGTCTGTCGCTACAGAAAAGGTAGGTCCATTTCCACCTTCTCAGGAACACTGTTGGTGAGGTTGGGTTGTTTGGTTAAGCTTAAGAAGATCTTAAGCTTAACCAAATTCATGGCTAAGGGGACACAGTGGCTCAGTGGCTAAGACACTGAGCTTGTTGATTGAAAGGTTGGCAGTTCAGCGGTTCGAGTCCCTAGCGCCGCGTAACGGGGTGAGCTCCCGTGACTTGTCCCAGCTTCTGCCAACCTAGCAGTTCGAAAGCAGGTAAAAAATGCAAGTAGAAAAATAGGGACCACCTTTGATGGGAAGGGAACAGTGTTCCGTGCGCCTTTGGCATTGAGTCATGCCGGCCACATGACCACGGAGACATCTTTGGACAGCGCTGGCTCTTCAGCTTTGAAACGGAGATGAGCCCCACCCCCTAGAGCCAGGAACGACTAGCACGTATGTACGAGGGGAACCTTTACCTTTAAGAAGATCTGAGTTCAAAACCACCAGAAGTAGTCATCCCTCTGTTTACAACCATCATTAACATGAGTCTAGCCATCATGTTGTCATAAGTCATGACACTGTAAATATGTGACCAATCTGATTTTATGACCTTTTCTGCGGTAAGCACCTGCCATGGATGTTAAGAGAACCAGTGCCAAGGACTATCTCTATTGACCCAGGATGAGCTTGGACCAATTGTCCCTTCCTAGAAATGTACCCTAACCAGTGGTGGGTTGCTACCAGTTCGCCCGAACCTGTAGCGGCAGGATTGGGAATCCGCTTCTGACCCTAATGCATATAAAATGAAGACCTGGAAGGGAAAATGAGAAATCAAAGCAAGAATGAAAATAGCTGGGCACCAAGGAAAGGTCCATGTCCCTCTGTGGGCTTTTCACCCCGTCCAGATCTTTACTTCCAGCTGAAGAAAACCCAGTCAGAACCTGTCCCACCGTTCATCGCTCGTGTGAATGCCCAGGCGAATACGACAGTGGTAAGTCTAAGAGATCAACTACGGCGCTGTTGTGGCCCGCCAGATTCAGACAGTGAGGAGGTTGGGGGGGAACGTGGGCCAGTCCTGGAATCTGGGGAAGTCTTATACGAGGGCTCTGTGTCGGAGGCAGAGAGGGGTCCATGGCCATCTGATAGTTATGTGCTGCCTCCGGAGCCTCCGGAATCTGACATCAGTGAGGCAGGCGAACAGTGTGACCCTGTTCCCAGTGTGCGCATGCGCAGAGCTGCTAGAAGGCAAGAACAATTAAGGAGAAAAAGGGCGACTCAGGAGTAAGGCTTGGAGATGATTGGCCCCTCCCATAAGACATATTATATACCGCCCTTCGGGGAGAAGGGCGGTATATAAATTCAATAAAACTAAACTAAACTAAACTATCTAAAATAGTATACCATGTTTCCCCTGAAAATAAGACCTGGTCTTATTTTTGTTGCAAAAGATGCATTAGGTCTTATTTTCTGGTTAGGTTTTATTTTGGGGAAAATACGGCACTAAATGCATCCATCTGGTTGACAATCTTAACTGGGGCTTATTTTGAGGGGTAGGGTTTATATTACGAGCATCCTGAAAAAATCATGCTAGGATGTATTTTCCGGTTGGGTCTTATTTTCGGGGAAACAGGGTAGGTCCTCCGGCTTAAGCAGGAGGCTCGACTAGAAGACCTCCAATGTCCCTTCCAGCTCGTTCATTCTATTCTAAAGCTTGCCCAATGTCCTTCTCTAACTCTGGCCCTGTTCTTCTTCTGCAGATTCCTGAGAACGTATTCCAGGCAGGTGTCCAAGGTGTGACTGTTTCAGCCGCCGCGAATAGATTGAGGGTCGTGGAGAGGATCCTGTCCGAAGCCCAACCTCCACCTCTGGATGCCTCTTCTCTCCTGGGTGTCTTCCAGCTTTTGAAAGAGGTGTCAGATGTAGAGGTGGAAGAACCGGATCAACTGGCAGCACTGGAAGAGCTGGGCCAACGTTATGTGCAGGTTACAGGGAGGATCCTGGAGGAGGAGAAGACAGACGATTGGTCTGAGATCAAGCCGGTAAAAGTTACAATGTTGGGGGAGGGTCTTTGAGAGGCATCTAGTCTACTACAATAGAATGGAATAGAATAGAATGAAATAGAAATAGAAATAGAAATAGAAATAGAAATAGAAATAGAAATGGAAATGGAAATGGAAATGGAAATGGGAATGGGAATGGGAATGGGAATGGGAATGGAGTAGAGTAGAGTAGAGTAGAGTAGAGTAGAATAGAATAAGAATAGAATAGAATAGAATAGAATAGAATAGAATAGAATAGAATAGAATAGAATAGAATAGAATAGAATAGAATAGAATAGAATAGAATAGAATAGAATAGAATAGAGAACACAGAACAGGTTACAGAATAAAATAGATTACAAGAATAGAATAGAATAGAATAGAATAGAATAGAATAGAATAGAATAGAATAGAATAGAATAGAATAGAATAGAATAGAATAGAATAGAATAGAATAGAATAGAATAGAATAGAATAGAGAACACAGAACAGGTTACAGAATAAAATAGATTACAAGAAGAATAGAATGGAATGGAATGGAATGGAATGGAATAGAATAGAATAGAATAGAATAGAATAGAATAGAATAGAATAGAATAGAATAGAATAGAATAGAATAGAATAGAGAACACAGAACAGGTTACAGAATAAAATAGATTACAAGAATAGAATAGAATAGAATAGAATAGAATAGAATAGAATAGAATAGAATAGAATAGAATAGAATAGAATAGAATAGAATAGAATAGAATAGAATAGAATAGAATAGAGAACACAGAACAGGTTACAGAATAAAATAGATTACAAGAAGAATAGAATGGAATGGAATGGAATGGAATGGAATGGAATGGAATGGAATAGAATAGAATAGAATAGAATAGAATAGAATAGAATAGAATAGAATAGAATAGAATAGAATAGAATAGAATAGAACAGAACACAGAACACAGAACACAGAACACAGAACACAGAACACAGAACACAGAACACAGAACAGGTTACAGAATAAAATAGATTACAAGAAGAATAGAATAGAATAGAACAGGTTACAGAATAAAATTACAAGAATAGAATAGAATAGAACAGGTTACAGAAGAAAATAGATTACAAGAAAAATAGAATGGAATGGAATGGAATGGAATGGAATAGAATAGAATAGAATAGA